>CATKWD010000135.1:0-17500 GCA_949825005.1 Gasteruption jaculator
CCACACCTACTTGCGAGGTTGTAGGAATACTATTATTATTTCAATTCCCATTGTTGATATTATTCTGGTACAAATATGCAATAACGCACTCTCGTTATATCGGTAACAACAAACTGCCGATGAAACGAAAGCATGATGAAGTTTTCAATGTGAAGTTTTCGTGAGTATAAATTAATTAGAAATTAAATTATCGATTAACGTGTATTTACGAGTACTGTACATACACTGTATGTACAGTATGTAGGTACAAACCTACATACGTATCTACGAGAACTGTACTGTACAAACGTATCTACGAGACTCGATTACCGGAAAGTATATTGTGAAGTCCGTAGCGGCAATGTATATGTACTTGCAAGGCCCGCAAAATCACAACTGTTCTCAGGTGACTTTGTTTCTATGAAAATCATGATAGATACGAAAAATACAACGGTCATTCATAAAATTAAGTCGTAACAAAAGAATTCATGTTCTAACCGCAATCAAACTTATTAAGAGTTTCTAATGGAACTGATAGTAACTACTTCTAGAATTTTAATTCCGAAAAGAATTTTGCAACAGATATTGTCAAGAAATTATGGTCTAAGATTCATCTTAAAAGTAGTAAACTTTTTGTAGTTGAGTAATTAATGAATTGCATCAGATTAAATCTGTAATAAAACTTGACTATAGTTCCATTTGGCAGTTGGTATGTACCGCTGTGCTGGGGTTACTATTTGCGAGGTCGTAATAATACAATGATTGTTTCAATTACCATTGTTGATATTATCCTGGTACAAATATGTAATGACGTGCTCGCGTTATATCGGTAACAACAAGCTGCCGATATAACGAAGACATGTTCGAAGTTCCCGTAAGTATCAATTATTTGAAGTTAAATTTATGGTGTACGTGTATCTACGGGGACTATACAATGACGTGAGCGTATTTACAAGGCCCGATAAATGCGTAGAATGGAGTCTATTGCAGTGATGTACGTGTACTTGCGTGGCCCGCAATATCACAGCTGTAGTGACGTCACTATTTTCCGTTACATTTGAGGTACTTGCTTAGAAGACAGTGACATAATTCACGGAACTACGTCAACGAAACTGAGTTTGTTTTGTCAACACAGTGAAGCTTCTTAGGTATCTTCAGGGCAATTGATTGTTACTTTTCTGTGTAAAATTTCCCTTCTGAAAAGAATTTAGAAACAGATGTTGCCTAGAAATGATGGTATGAGAATTTCTTATGGGATTAGTTAACTTTCTGTAGCTGTGTATTATTGAATGTATTCAGATTAAAACTGTAAATATATAGACTGGAATTTTTCTTTAAGAGGGTAAATACAATTAGAAGGTCAAAAAAATCGATATTTCTTTTTTCCACTAAAAAGTTAGGAAATTTCCCGTAGAATACGCTCCAAAAAGTTTCAGATCGAAAATCGAACTCCTTATATATTTTTTCTTCATTTTTCGAGAACGCCTTTTTCAGCGCGTAGCAAGTATACGAGAGCGGCCGACCCTAGTGACAGTTTTATCTATTGTATCGTACTTTGAAATACTCCAGGCCGGATTTGTATGCCTGAGGGTATTATATGTATGTATGTGTATTGTGACGTGGTGATTTCACCAGTCACATTTGTAGGCTATAATTACAGTAAAACTAACGTTCGTTAAAGAATTTTCAGAAGGCTGGCCCAGGGACCTCTCCAGGACGCAAGGGAAGTATCAAAGAAGAAAAACTTATATAAATTATACCGACTCACGAACCCTAAAGATATTCCGACACCTACTATACCGATCCCGTAACCACGAGAAAGCGCTCTACCAAAAGTCTACTCTCTCCCGATTCCAATCTACTGCAAGGGGAAGAAGCCCGGCGAGGAATCGCCAATCGGAGGACTCCGACCTACATCGATTAAGGATCCACGAAAGGGGCATGCAGGCACCACCTGTCGGGATGGAACGGGACTCAGAAGATGACAAACGTAACAGCCTATTACGACCCCGATCCACTACGCAGGCGTGAGAGAGTACGCCGGACGAGAGCCTCACGACGGACCGGAAGATGAAAGAGGGTCAGAGTTCCTTGGGCTGCCGAATCATCCGTGCGAGATTTTCAGTGCCACGGGCCATCTGGAGAAACAAAAGGATCGAGACGGGCCGCTGAAAGAAAGACCGGGAAGAGACGGGAGAGAGAGAGATAATTAGACACGGAGGTGAGCCTAGCTTGTGTCTTTTTCTTTCCCTCGGGATTATCCCCTACGGGTCCCACCTTTGTAAGCCCCTTTTCTTTTTTTCTCTCTGTTGATTTGTCAGGACTTGTTACAGTCCCTTTAGGGACTATTTTAGAGTCCGAGCTTTTGGATCGTGAGTCGGTCCCGACGTTGGTCGGGTCGCGAATCCTGTAATCCCGCGCGTTTTGTTACGACAATAGATTAAGATTTGTTGCCGATTGTTTAGTTAACGTAAGATTGTTATTTTAAGTTTGGATATTAGCCTAGATCGAATTTATATCATTTTTCTTTCCTTCTTGTTTGTGTGAAGCTCACGGTCGCGGCTTACGAACGAATTGTACGACCTCCTTGAGGTAGGGCAGATTTGAATCCCGCGAATAGAATATTGTTATTTTTCTTTTAGATTGGTGTCTTCCCGATTTATTTATAGCCCTCCCGCGTTGCCGATTGCTGACCTCCCCCGAGGTTCCCGTGCTCTCCATTGAGCCACCCGAAACCTTTTTCCTGGGTTGTAGGCTACCTACAACTGGAGCCCATAGTTTTTTTTTCTCTCAGTTTGTTCGAACAAAAACCAGGAGGAAGGTTCGGGAAGCCCACATTGTGCCCGGAAGGTCCCGCGTCCGAGAGAGAGACGCCTGGACCTTTCGTCACAGTATATATACACACACACATATATTTTCAAAATTTAAAAAATTTGTGAAACTTACCGATGCACTGATCAAAAAGTTAACTACATACTATGGCCTTGCCATCCGGCGTAATATTGATAACGTAGATGGCATGAAAAAAGATATTTTAGCAACATATTATCATATGTGCTCGACCGACGAAAACCCCAATCACGCGTATTGCCAAGACGGAGCGGATAGCTGGTGTAAGTGGAAAAAGACAGAGGCTACTGCAGTAGATGCGAGTAAAATTAAACATCCCGCACCTTTGCATCCAGATGTACAAAAGCATTTACTGCCAATTTACAAGGATTTATCGAGAGACGACTTGCTACACCGTTGCCTAGGCGGTCATACACAAAATGCGAACGAAAGTTTTAACAGCACGGTATGGCGCCTAGCACCGAAAAATTCTCATTCCGGCGTAAAAATCGTTGAGATTTCGGCTCATATTGCTGCTGGAGTGTTTAATGAAGGTCTCACAACATTTTTAAAAATAATGAATGCCATGGAAATCATCGTTGGTCGGCAGAGCCTTGAATACGCGCAGTTAAAGGACTCGGAAAGAATTAAGAGGCAAGACGTTCGGACCGATCAAATCAGCAAAGAAGCCCGTAAGGCTCGCAGAGAGCTACAGAATATCAACAACAGCATGTACGAAGAGGTTGAAGACCTATTATATGCCCCTGGAATCGCTGATTGAATCGTAAGTACCGTTTTTCGGGTTTCAAAACTTTAAACGCGTTGTTCTTAAAACAACATTTTTAAAATTGGCAACCACGATTACTCGAAAACTACTTGTCCAATTTAGCTGAAATTTTTAGGGTTCCTTCTTTATACCTTAGGCTTGTCTCTATGCCTAATTGTCTTGGAATTTTATGTTGCGAAATTGAATTATTAATGCAAAAAGGGCTAAAAAATAGTGAAAATTATCGTCTTTTTACAAAAACTTCTACCAAACGCAGAATTATTTTTCTTTTTTTAATTTTTGAGGCTTACCGACAAATTACATGTATATTTAACCCTCAGCGGGTACTCTGGGTCTGACAGACCCGAGCGCAAAATCGTATATGTGAATATCTCGGAGGGGCGCAGGGGAGGGGGATTCGTTATAGCGGGGAAAAATCCTTCTTTGTGTGCCAAATCGAGGGAGCACTCGTGCCATTCCAGTGCGACGTCACCTACGGAGCTAGGAGCATTGAAAAATTCAATTCGGGTCTCCTGGACCCAGAGTACCCGTAGTGTCAGAAAGTAAGTTTTATGAAAAAATTATAATTATTTAGAATTTATATTTAAATTACTTAATAATGTAAAAATATATGTTTTAATGTATAGTGCGCGTAAAAAAAATTTTTTAATAGCTTAGTTTTTTTTTAAGGCAGAAATGGAGACGCGGTCTCGCACGCGGTCCGCCGCTGAGTTGGCAGCAATCGAGAACCGTAACAAGGAGGGAAGTTTACGAAAATGATGCTTCTTCTGGGGAAGAAGAAGATCGAACATACATCTAAAATTTGTTCTGCTTGTTCAACTACCGATATGTAAAAAATAATTACAATGTTATAATGATAATAGTTTTCAGATAATAAATACTTTTCAAATAATATATCTCGATTTTTATCTTTCTTTACCATTGCAACTCTATATTTATATATATATATATATTTTAATATTATATACATATGTTGTGACAGAGAACGATTCTCTGCCCCAAAAAGTCCCGTAACCCGTGACACGCGGAAACTCGGATCGATAATTGAGGTTAGAAACCGCGGTAGATTGAAAATTATCGATCCGACCTGGAAGTCCCTCTAGTCTGTAAGGTAATAGCTTGTAAGATAATCTATTGCGTCCCGACTCAGTCGGTAACATGTATTAGAACCGACACCAGATTCGAAACGGCGTATGATTTAGAATGTTAAGATCGATATTGTATAATCGGACCGATGGCGACATCGGTCGGCCGAAACCCGAAATGTTACGAAATGGCACGCTGACCCCTCAAAAGCGACGACGAATGAAGAGAGCTATGGAGCACGACACTTCCGGGGAGAAAACTTCGTAGTTCAACTCCGCGATTGAGAGTCCCGAAATCCCGAGGGAAATACTCGCTGCCACAAGATTCACGCGGGACAGGAGGCCGAATATTCGGCGGAGTCCCCGACAGCCGCTTCCGGTTCCCATGGGAGAGTTACGACCCCTCTCGTATCTGGCGAGGCTCTCAACGACTCGAGAGGTTCTCGCCAAATCGGGGAAGAAACCGGAAACGGCAACTTCCACGTCGGATCAGAGACTAGCTGCACGCCCGATCGCACTCCGCGATAAATTTTGCAGATTTCTCGGGGACGTCAGCAGAAAAGGGACGTTACGTGAAACTCCCGTGTGCCCAAGAGGTTCGGAGGTTACCCGGATAGACCAGGAGGAGGAACCGGGAGAGATCGAAGCCCGGACGACCGAGTTTCCGAAGACGACCGGTGTACGGTAAGGGCCACCATCTTCCATATAAAGACGACCGAGTGGACTCGGCGCTTCCCGTATGCCAACGGGGAGCCCAAAATCGATTTTGAGCGGGCTCAGTGTGCCCTGGTCGGCAATGTTCTTTTATTTATTATTTTTCTTTTGTCTCTGTTCGAACTGAATATAGCTGCTTCTTTTTTTTATTTATTTTGCGTTTTTCTTTTTGCTTGACCGTGTCGAACCCTCCCCTCTTCCACATACTGGCTCAGCCGGAGCATTTTAGATCCCCGGAATCGTGGTACTCAGTACCTGGCGCCCAAAACCCCCTAGTATTCTTTGCATGAATAAGTTTTTCTAAGACCGAGAACGTCGGAGATCGGGGTCGCGAGACCCCCCTTTAGTGACGTGACGAATTCCACGTCACAATGTATATATATATATATATGTATGCATGTATATATATCTTATTTTATGATAAGGTAGGCTAAAAAATTTTTTAAACAATTTTTTTGCAAATTTTCTAGCGATAATGGCCGTGTATATATGAAAAATACGTTGTAAAAAATACTAACTTTCAATCGCAAAAATAAATCGCTTATCCTAATTTAATCGAAAAGTGACCTATACAGCCTTAAAGTACAACACTTAAGCTTTAAAAAACCGTTTTTAAAATTAATTTATCTTTATTTTTCATTTTTTTACAACAATTTGAAAAAAAAATTTTTTTCGAAAGGTCTCCTTGTATTTTGTTAAATATTAACAAAACCTTTAGATTTGGGGTAAAATGGATCACGCATTCGTTTTTTTGAGATTCTGGCGATGGATTTAAAATAAAAACGTCTCTCTACGATGATTTGGCTCAGAGTTATAAGCGATTGAAAATCGCTCGGGTCTCACAGACCCAGAGTACCCGGGTCGGGACAAACACTATAGAGTACCCGCTGAGGGTTAAGCCAAATTTTGTTTTGGGCTGTTACAGATCAATAACACGACGTCCAGAGTGGTTGCCGTTTTTTTTGTGGGTCAACTTCACGCCAGCGTACAGCCGCCATTTTATTTTCAAAAATTAAAAAAAAATTTTTTTACATTCCTCATTTATACATTAACAAGTATACAAAGTTTTATAATAATTCCATTTAACCTTCTTTGGGAAAAAAACCCCTTCCCAGGTAGAAAATTGTCTTAGTCGGACAAGTTTGAAACTTCAAAATAGCTTTATTTTAGTTTAACATCCAAGTCTTGTTTTGCAAGCTTTATTCTAGGTTGTTATTAGAATGAATTCTATGACAAGTCTTTAGAGTGTAAATAACCTTCAAAAATACCTTGCTGTTAGCTTGTTTTCCACGCGTATTATAAGATTCGTTCTAAGCATGGATTCTAAGCTTAAAACTACCTTACCTGCTAACATTACTCCAAGCGTACATTGAGAACTGAAGTTTGAGGTTAATTAGGAGTTCGTGTTATTGGTTATAAGTGATAATTGAGTTTAACTTTATTCATTTATTCATTTCAGAAATATTTTGTATAAATAAAAAAAATATTGCGTACTTTTTCCGGATCCTACTGATATATCGATATTAACTACGGTATTACTAATTAAGACAGTGTTTGTAAAAAATAAAAACGACATCAAGATTTAGGTTAGAAATATTTAGTTGACATTGATGTTAACATTAATTGTTAATTATTGATCGATATCGCTGAATCTTGTAGAAATAAAGAAAGTGGTGAGACGTATGAATATTTATTAATTGAATTTATAACCCGGGGAAAAAAATTACAAAAATTTATCGACGCCGTGCCATCATCGTGGGTGACTTGCAATGATAAAAATAAAAAGTTTACCTGCCTATTTCCTCCAGAGCCATATATAAATTTTAATAAATTAATTAAAGAAACCTGATACAACGGGCAATAATAACAAGTACAATACTCAGATTGTGGATTCTAAAAAACCAAAGAGTTTGAAACCTAAAGCTAATAAATAAATTAAAATATGAGCATAAAATTAAAAATAATATGACATTTACTGTTTTATATATTTAAAATATATATAACACTATACAAGCAATGCTCAATATGTGATGTTTGTGTTGAGAAAAAAAAATAATAAAACATTTTTCTCTGTGAACGTTTTTTTAAACTTAAATTACCAAATCTACTCTAGCTAAGAATAAGCTTTATTTTCAACCTTGTAGTAAGCTAAATTGTCACTGCTTATGCAAGCTAAAACTGTAAGCATTATGTTAGCGATCCAGATCGTTACAAACTAACCTTGTACTAACCATAGTTTGCCAGCTAGTTTTAGGCTAAAACTGATAAAATTAGCTTAATACAAGCTAATTCCATTGATTACTTTCTACCTGGGTTAATATTTGGTATGTACCGGTACATGCGGGGACTTCTCTTATGTACCCACACCTACTTGCGAGGCCGTACTAATCGAATGATTATTTTTTTACTATTATTAATATTATCCTGGTACAAATATGCAATGAAGCACTTTCATTACATAGGTAACAAGTACCTGCTGATATAACGAAACCTTGATCGAAGTTTTCGTGAATATAAATTAAATTTCGGTTTATTTTATAATGTACGTGTATTTACGGGGACTAGATACAATGACGTAAGCGTATTTACGAAGCAGGATAAATGCGTAAAATCGAGTCTGTTGCAGCGATGTACGTGTACTTGCGTGGCCCGCAATATCACAGCTATAGTAACGTCACTTCTTTCCGCTGCATTTCAAGTAGTTTAGAAGAAGACAATGACGTAATTCACGGAACTACGTCATCGAAACTAAGTTTATTTTGTCAACGCAGTGAAGCTTATTACAAAATTTTAGCGAAATTGATTGATACTTCTCTGTGTACAATTTTCCTTGTGAAAAGAATTTAGAAACAGATATTGCCGAGAAATGGTGATCTAAGGATCCTTATGACAGTAGTTAACCTACTTTAGCTGAGTATTTGATGAATAACATCAAATTAAAACTGAAAAAAAATTGACTGGAATTTTCTTTAGTATTTGGTATGTATAGTACAAGGACATGCAAGGACTTCTCTCGTCAACCTACACCTACTTGCGAGGCCGTACTAATCCAATGATTATTTTTATCGCCATTGTTGCTATTATCCTAGTACGAAAAATGCGATGACATATTCGTTTGACTGATGTTTGGTGAATATAGATTAAATTTCGGTTTATTTTCCAATGTACGTGTATTTGCGGTGACTATATACAATGACGTAAGCGTATTTACAAGGTCCGATAGATGCGTAGAATGGAGTCTGTTGCAGTGATGTACGTGTACTTGCGCGGCCCGCAATATCACAGCTGTAGTGACGTCACTTTTTTGCGTTACATTTCAGGTTGTTGAGAAGAAGACAATGACGTAATTCATGAAACTACGTTATCGTTACAGTGTACGTTAAACTCTACGATAAACTGTAAAAATATAGACTGGAATTTTTCTTTAATATTTGGTATGTACCGGTACATGCGGGGACTTCTCTTATGAACGTACACCTACTTGCGAGGCCGTACTAATCGAATGATTATTTTTTTACCTTTGTTAATATTATCCCGGTACAAATGCGCAATGACTCGCTTTCGTTATATCGGTAACAACAAGCTGTCGATATAACGAAACCATAAACGAAGTTCCCATGAATTTCAATTAATTTTAAGTTGAATTTATGATGTACGTGTATTTACGGGGACTAGATGCAATGACGTAAGCGAAGTTACGAGGTTCGATAAATGCGTAGAATGGAGTCTGTTGCAGTGATGTAGGTGTACTTGCGTGGCCCGCAATATTGCAGCTGTAGTGACGTCACTTTTCCCGTTACATTTCAGGTAGTTGCGAAGAAGACACTGACGTAATTCATGAAACTACGTTATCGATACTGTTTGTTTTATCAAAGCAATGGAGCTTTTTAGGTATCTTCAGGGTAATTGATTGTTACTTTTCTGTGTACAATTTCCCTTCTGAAAAGAATTTAGGAACAGACGCTGCTTAGAAGTGATGGTCTGTGACTTCTTATGGGATTAGTTAACTTTCTGGAGTGGAGTACTAATGAATGTCATCAGATTAAAACTGTAAAAATATTGACTGGAGTTTCCTTTAATATTTGGTATGTACCTGTACATGCGGGGACTTCTTTCATGAACGTACACCTACTTGCGAGGCCATACTAATCGAATGATATATTTTTTACCATTTTTAACATTATCCTGGTACAAATACACAATGATGCGCTTTCGATATATCGGCAACAACAAGCTGCTGATATAACGAGAGCATGATGGAAGTTTCGGTGAATATAAATTAAAATTCGGTTAATTTTACAATGTACGTGTATTTGCGGGGACTGTATACAATGACGTAAACGTATTTACAAAGCTCGATAAATGCGTAGAATGGAGTCGGTTGCAGTGATGTACGTGTACTTGCGTGGCCCGCAATATCACAGCTGTAGTGACGTCACTATTTTCCGTTACATTTGAGGTACTTGCTTAGAAGACAGTGACGAAATTCAGGGAACTACGTCATCGAAACTGAGTTTATTTTGTCAACGCAGTGAAGCTTATTAGGTATCTTCAGGGCAATTAATGGTTACTTCTGTGTGTACAATTTTCTTTCTAAAAAGAATTTGGAAACTGATGCTGCTAAGAAATGATGGTCTGAGATTCCTTAGGCGATTAGTTAACTTTCTGTAGTTGAGTATTAATGAATGTCATCAGTTTAAACTGTAAAAATATTGACTGAAGTTTCCTTTAATATTTGGTATGTACCTGTACATGCGGGGACTTCTTTCATGAACGTACACCTACTTGCGAGGCCATACTAATCGAATGATATATTTTTTACCATTTTTAACATTATCCTGGTACAAATACACAATGATGCGCTTTCGATATATCGGCAACAACAAGCTGCTGATATAACGAGAGCATGATGGAAGTTTCGGTGAATATAAATTAAAATTCGGTTAATTTTACAATGTACGTGTATTTGCGGGGACTGTATACAATGACGTAAACGTATTTACAAAGCTCGATAAATGCATAGAATGGAGTCGGTTGCAGTGATGTACGTGTACTTGCGTGGCCCGCAATATCACAGCTGTAGTGACGTCACTATTTTCCGTTACATTTGAGGTACTTGCTTAGAAGACAGTGACGAAATTCAGGGAACTACGTCATCGAAACTGAGTTTATTTTGTCAACGCAGTGAAGCTTATTAGGTATCTTCAGGGCAATTAATGGTTACTTCTGTGTGTACAATTTTCTTTCTAAAAAGAATTTGGAAACTGATGCTGCTAAGAAATGATGGTCTGAGATTCCTTAGGCGATTAGTTAACTTTCTGTAGTTGAGTATTAATGAATGTCATCAGTTTAAACTGTAAAAATATTGACTGAAGTTTCCTTTAATATTTGGTATGTACCTGTACATGCGGGGACTTCTTTCATGAACGTACACCTACTTGCGAGGCCATACTAATCGAATGATATATTTTTTACCATTTTTAACATTATCCTGGTACAAATACACAATGATGCGCTTTCGATATATCGGCAACAACAAGCTGCTGATATAACGAGAGCATGATGGAAGTTTCGGTGAATATAAATTAAAATTCGGTTAATTTTACAATGTACGTGTATTTGCGGGGACTGTATACAATGACGTAAACGTATTTACAAAGCTCGATATATGCGTAGAATGGAGTCGGTTGCAGTGATGTACGTGTACTTGCGTGGCCCGCAATATCACAGCTGTAGTGACGTCACTATTTTCCGTTACATTTGAGGTACTTGCTTAGAAGACAGTGACGAAATTCAGGGAACTACGTCATCGAAACTGAGTTTATTTTGTCAACGCAGTGAAGCTTATTAGGTATCTTCAGGGCAATTAATGGTTACTTCTGTGTGTACAATTTTCTTTCTAAAAAGAATTTGGAAACTGATGCTGCTAAGAAATGATGGTCTGAGATTCCTTAGGCGATTAGTTAACTTTCTGTAGTTGAGTATTAATGAATGTCATCAGTTTAAACTGTAAAAATATTGACTGAAGTTTCCTTTAATATTTGGTATGTACCTGTACATGCGGGGACTTCTTTCATGAACGTACACCTACTTGCGAGGCCATACTAATCGAATGATATATTTTTTACCATTTTTAACATTATCCTGGTACAAATACACAATGATGCGCTTTCGATATATCGGCAACAACAAGCTGCTGATATAACGAGAGCATGATGGAAGTTTCGGTGAATATAAATTAAAATTCGGTTAATTTTACAATGTACGTGTATTTGCGGGGTCTGTATACAATGACGTAAACGTATTTACAAGGCCCGATAGATGCGTAGAATGGAGTCTGTTGCAATGATGTACGTGTACTTGCGTGGCCCGCAATATCGCAGCTGTAGTGACGTCACTTTGTTGTACATATTAACATAGTAATAATAACAATGTCAATATAATTACAGATGTTGGACAAACACTGTTTGAGAGACTATTACTGGAATTTGGTTATTACATATGTTATATAGTTAAGTGTAATAGTTATTATATATGAACCTCATGAAACTTATATTATTTTGCTATGTTTAATAAGGCTAAGCTATGTGTAAAACTAATATCAATGGCATTAAGAAGACGTCAATTGTGTCGGAATGTTTATAATGATAGCGGCCCAATATGCAACATTACATATAAGGATCTGTACATTTCATATAATTCACAATTATGGGTATACATGCAGTAAACTTCGTTAATACGTGACTTATAATCATAATGTAGAACTATGTATGCAAACGTATGCCGGATGTACACCTCCAAACACGATATACACTTCGGCCTAATAAGTATACTTTCACAAACATATATATATATATATATATATATATATATATATATATGACTTTTGAAATGTAATACTTACTTCTGGTATTCATCGCGTAAATGCTCTAAAGAACGCTATTCACCAAATGATTACGGTTGACCGCTTTGTTTATAGATACTGCACGAATGTACTGGCTTGCGCGTGCGAACGCATGCGCACTCGGATTAGAAGACAATGCTAGACTGGATGCCCTGTCAAGCGCGGGAATATAAATTCAATACGAATTTTCCTTTCACTCTTGGACAAAGTAATGAAACAATTTGAGCGAAACAGGCGACGCACTCTTGCACACTGATAACGCGTGATTCAAATATGCATTCTCTTAAAATTTCTTTAAACAAAAATTGTTCGAACAAATGAAAAAACATTTATTTTTGGGGTTCTTTTTCCCCGTAAAATCCATGCCCGGTGTCAACACGACCAAGAACCCATTTTTTCTACAGTTCCTTCAAAAAATAATTGTTTAAACAAATTACACAATTTTTTTCTTTTTGTTTGTTATCATAATTTGAGGATCAGAGATTGCAATACGCATTATTGTTTGAATTGTAACAAAACACCGCAAATTTATGTCAAATTATTCACTTTGTTTCTCCAAGAGTCGTACGACGGGATACCACAGACTCGCTACTCGGTGGTATCGCAACGTACGACTCTCGGATAAATAAATTAAGTAATCAGACAGTAATTCGGGACATATTGTTACCGTTCAAAGGAAAATGTCTATAACAATCTGATATTCTCGAATTATGAGAGACAAACAAAAAGAAAAAAGATATTGTTTAACTTGTTTAAATAATTATTTAAAAACAAATTTTGGAAAAATGTTCTTGGCCGTGTTGGCACCGGACATGAATTTTACGGCGAAAAAGAATATCAAAAAATTATGGTTTTTAATGTGTTTACACAATTTTTGTTTATACAAATTATTTAAAAATTTGTTGGTGTATTTTGTTACGGAAATGCATATTTCAATGTCGCGTTATCAATGTGCAAGAGTGCGTCGCCTGTTTCTCTCAAATTATTTGATTTCACTGTGCAAGAGTCGTACGACGTGATACTGCCGAGTCGTCAGTCTGTGGTATCCCGTCGTACGACTCTTGGAGAAATAAATGAAATTATTTCATAGAAATTAGCGATGCAGTCTTGCACAATGACAATGCGTAATTGAAAAATGCATTCTCATGTCAAAATGCAGAAAAAAATTTTTGTAGGTAATTTGTTTAAATAAAAGTTGTTTAAACAAATTATAAATCGTAATTTCTTAAGTTCTTTTGTTACATAAAATCCATGTCCGGTGTCAACACGGCCAAGAACCCATTTTTTCCCAACAATTTGTTTAAAAAATAATTGTTTAAACAAATTACACAATTTTTTGCTTCCTGATTTTCTATCATAATTTGTGGATTTGAGATCGTTACATGTTTTTTCGTGTGAATTGTAACAAAACATGACAAGTTTAGATCAAACTATTTCGTTTCACTTTTCAAGAGTCGAACGACGTGATATCACACACTCGCTATTCGGTGGTATCCCGTCGTACGACTCTTGGAAAAACAAGTGAAATAATTTGAGAGAAGCAGGCGACGTACACTTGCACAATGATAATAGGAGATTGAAATATGCATTTTTGTGACAATATGCACCAAAAATTTTGTACATAATTTTTCAAACAAAAATTGTTTAAACAATGTAAAAACATTTATTTTTTGTTTTTTTTCCCTGTTAAATCCATGTCCGGTGTCAACACGATTAACAATAAGAACCCATTTTTCCACAATTTGTTTAAATAATAATTATCTTAACAAACTAACCCTTTGAGGTCACACGTTCTAAAAATAACGTACAAGTCACATGGGGTCAGAATGGGGTCATTCTGACCCCGTGTGACCTGTATCATGTTTAAACAATTGCCACGTTGCCAATATCATTCCGAGCGACTCATAAAAATTCTGGATATTAGTTTGAGCCTTTTACAATGAGAATATCTCAAAAAATGTTTATCAAATTTTCAAAATGGTGAAAAAAAATCAGGAAGGAGGCTATCCGTAAAAAATACCATTTTTACTAAAAAAATCACAACTCTGGCATTTTTAGTATTGTTTCATAAAATTTCAAGGTGACACTCTTGAGATGTCATAGTATATGGCAAAAATAGCTCCATAGTGGGCGTTTCAAAAAAGGTATCTACTTTGACATCTAAAGAGGGTCCATTTCGGAGTGAAATAAAATACTAGAATAATGAAAAATTAGCAATTTATAAGATAAATTCGTTTGAAAAATGTATAAAAAATGATATATTTATTCTTCACCACCACAGTCGACACAGATAAATAATAATAAAAGAAGTAAGAGGGTAACATCAAAACATTCCAAATCTCGCTTCTGTTATTGTTTCTATTTCCACCACTACACACTACTAGGTCTGTAATGTATTGTCGTTGGACAACAAAGTAGTAGTAGTATTATTTTTTTCTATTATAACCACTACCACTACCGCTATTATTATGATTATTATTATTGTCATTATTATTATCGTTATTATTATGGTTGTTGTTGTCGTTGTAATTATTACTTTTGAATCAATTCGATTAAAAATCCATTTGAATCGAGTTTACAGTAATAATTACAACAACCATAATAATGATGATAATAATGATGACAATAATAATAATAATCATAATAATAATAATAATAGTAATAATAATATTAACAATAATCATAATAATAGCGGTAGTGGTAGTGGTAATAATAGAAAAAAATAATACAGATAAGAATGTCAAGGTTTTGATTTTCGCCGTTTTATTTCTTATGTATTATTTCTTTCTTCAAAATAGTAGTAATAACTACACTACTACTACTTTGTTGTCCAACGACAAAACGTTATAGACCTAGTAGTGCGTAGTGGTAGAAATAAAAACAGTAACAGAAGTGAGATTTGGAATGTTTTGATGCTACCCCCTTACTTCATTTATTATTATTTCTACTACTACTTTATTGTTCGACGTCACACCGCAAGTAAGGTCGGGGCTAAAATTTTTTTACCGCCTTCCGAGCCTCTTCGGCGTTCTATCTCGAATCATCATACAAAGTCGGGACTGACCTTGTGCAACTAACGTGGAGTTCGTATATTTTCTAATGTTTACCACCGAGCGTCCAACGTAGACAAGGATAGCGAGTAAAGAAGAGGAGGGAGCGAAAACACCGAGGTATATCGGTGAAACAATGTAATGCAATGATGAAACTTTTTTAGGTAATTATTTAAAAAAGCCCAGACCTCATCGATTTTCATGATTTTTAAATATGTGCTAGAAATGTAAATTTTGAGAACTTTTTATTATATACATAATTGTCGCTCGACTGAAATTTCCGAGATATTTTCAAAATACTATTGCTACTACTACAAAGAATATTGCGTATAGGTACGCGTCTTTGACAGCGTGTGTGTAAGGTGTTGAGTCGCAATATAGAGAAGGACAGCGAATAAAGGGCAGGAGATACTAATGCACCAGGTGGGCACTTTTCCGTTAGCCGAGCGTAGCGTTGCCTTGTTAATTAAATTAATAGCAAAACTCTAGCAAAACCTTAGCAAAACCGCTATAAAAAAATTGGCCGTTGCATGGGTTTTACCAGGGTTTTGCTATTAACTTTAAAGCCGGCCGCCGCAAGGCTACGCTCGGCTAACGGAAAAGTGCCCACCCGGTGCATTAGTATCTCCTGTCCTTTATTCGCTGTCCTTCTCTATATTGCGACTCAACGCCTTACACATACGTTGTCAGAGACACGTAGCTACACGCAATATTCATTGTAGTAGTAGCAATAGTATTTTGAAAATATCTCGGAAATTTCGGCCGAGCGACAATTATGTATGTAATAAAAAGTTCTTAAAATGTGCATTTCTAGCCCATATTTAAAAATCATGAAAATCGATGAGGTCTGGGCTTTTCTAAATAATTACCAAATGCATAAAAAGACCAAGAAAATGGATCTAGGATAGAATACTTTCTTAAGAAAGTATTCTATTCTAGATCCATTTCCTCAACGTTTGGTCTCATTTTAATTAGAAAAATGTCCGTAATATGATGGTAAAAGTTTGACAACAAAAAAATTTATAATAAAAAAGTTTCATCGTTGCACTACATTGTTTCACTAACATGCCTCGGTGTTTTCGCTCCGTCCTCTTCTTTACTCGTTATCCTTGTCTACGTTTGACGCTCGGCGGCAAACATCAAAGAGTATACGGAACTCGGCGATCGAACTCTTTGACCCCTCAAGAGGTATACCCCCCAGTGGTGGGGCTCTTAATACAGTACAGTCTCTTGATTTTCTATCATAAGTGTAATTGTTTGAAGAGTAATTGTTTAATGTTTTAAATATTTAAAGAGTAATTCTTTTAATTTAAAAAATATTAATTTTTTGTACATTTTCTCGTAAAATTCATGTCCGACATCAGCACGGCCAAGAATTCATTTTTTCCGCAACTTGTAGAAAAAAAATATTTGTTTAAACAAATTTAACACATTTTTTCATTTTGATTTTAAGATGATAAAATGTGTTAAACAAATATTTTTTTTCTACAAGTTGCGGAAAAAATGAGTTCTTGGCCGTGCTCAGGTCCGACATGGATTTTGCGGGAGAAAAGTATAAAAAATTAATATTTTTCAATTTGTTTAAACAATTACATTTTAAACAAATTGCGGAAATAATAGGTTCTTGGTCATGTTGACACCGGACATGGATTTTACGGGGAAAAAGAACACAAAAAATAGATGTTTTTCTATTTGTTTAAACAATTTTTGTTTAAGCAAATTAGCAAAAAAAAATTATTTATATTGTTACACGAGAGTGTATATTTCGATCTAAATATATCATGGCGCAAGAGTGCATGGCTTGTTTTTCTCAAATTATTTCATTTCACTTTTCAAGAGTTGTACGACGGAATATCACAGACTCGCTACTCGGTGGTATCACGTCGTACGACTCTTGGAGAAACAAATCAAATAATTTGGGAGAAGCAGGCAAAGCACACTTGCACAATGATAATAGGAGATTGAAATATGCATTTTCGTGACGAAATGCACCAAACATTTTTTAAATAATTTTTTAAATAAAGTATCAACACGACTAAGAACCTATTTTTCTACAATTTATTTACAAAAAATTGTTTAAATAAATTAAGCAGTTTTTTCTTTTTGTTATGTTCTCATAATTTAATGATATGGGACCGCTGCATGTTTTCAA
>CATKWD010000135.1:22500-248034 GCA_949825005.1 Gasteruption jaculator
TGTTCTTCTTTCCCGTACAATCCATGTCCGGTGTCAAAACGGCCAAGAACTCTTTTTTCCACAATTTGTTTAAAAAATAATTGTTTAAACAAATTAAGCAATTTTTTTTTATATCATAATTTGAGGATTTGAGACCGCTAAATGTTTTCTCGTGTGAATTGCTTCAAAACATCACAAATTTATTTCAAATGAAACACATTTCACTTTTTAAGAGTCGTACGACGTGATACCGCCGAGTGGAATGTCTGTAGTATCACGTCGTACGACTCTGAGAAAAATACATTAAGTAATTTGACGGTAATTGGGGATGTTTTGATACAATTCACACGAGAAATCGTGTAACGTTTTCGAATCCTCAAATTATGATAGAAAAACTAGTAAAAAATAATTGTTTAACTTGTTTAAACAATTATTTTTTAAATTTGTATAAAAATGAGTTCTTGGTCGTGTTGACACCGAAGATGAATTTTACAGAGAATAAGAGCACAAAAAATAAATATTTTTTAATTTGTTTAAACAATTCATGTTTAAACAAACTATAAAAAAAATTTTAGATGCATTTTGTCACGAAAATGTATATTTCAATCTCGTATTATCATTGTGCAAGAGTGCGTTGCCTGTTTCTCTCAAATTATTTCATTTGTTTCTCCAAGAGTCGTACGACATGATACCACCGAGTCGCGAGTCTGTAGTATCGCGTCGTACGACTCTTGGAAAGTGAAATGAAATAATTTGAAAGAAACAAGCTATGCATTCTTGCACCATAATATACCTAGATTGAAATATATACTGTAGTGTAAAAATATTAATAATTTGTTTTGGTGATTTTTTAAAGGAAAATTGTTTAAAAAATTATAAAACATTAATTTTTTGTTCTTTTCCCCGTAAAATCCGTCATCGACGTGAGCAAGGCCAAAAACCGATTTTTTCCAGAATTTGTTTAAAAAATAATTGTTCAAACAAATGAAACAATTATCTTGTAGTTGATTTTCTATCGCAAGTGGAGGATTTGAGACCGTTACATGTTTTCTCGTGTGAATTGTAACAAAACATCCCTAATTTATATGAAATTATTTCATTTCACTTTTCAAGAGTCGTACGACGTGGTAACGCCGAGTCGTCAGTCTATGATATCACGTTGTACGACTCTCGATAAAAAAAATTAAGTAACTATACAGTAATTGGGCATGCTTTGTTACCGTTCAAACGGGAATGTCTATAACAATCTCAAATTATGATAGAAAAACAAAAAGATAAAATTGTTTAATTGGTTTAAACAATTATACTTTGAACAAATTGTGGAAAAAAAAGGTTCTTGGCCGGGTTAACACCAGACTTGCACTTTATGGGAAAGAAGATCATAAGAAATTACCGTTTCTAATTTGTTGAAATAATTTTTATTTAAACAAATCATCCAACAAAATTTTTTCTGCATTTTGTCACGAGAATGCATATTTCAATGTTGTATTGTCATTGTGCGTCGCCTGTTTCTCTCAAATTATTTAACTTGTTTCTCCAAGAGTCGTACAACGCGATACCGCCGAATTGCGAGTCTGTGGTATCACGTCATACGACTCTTGGAGATATAAATGAAATAATGTGAAGAAAACAGGCAATGTACTCTTGCACAATGATAACGCGAGATTGAAATATGCATTCTCGGGACAAAATGCCAAAAAGATTTTAATTTTAATTAAATGAAATTAAATTAACAATTTTTAAATTGGATTAATATATAAACTTAAAAAACGAAAATTATTTAAACTAATAAAAAAACATTTATTTGTTACGTTTCTTTCGTCCTTTCCAACATCGGTATCGCCAAGAGCCATTTTTTTTTGAAAATTTATTCGAACGGGAAGTGTGAAACAAACACACACACGCACGCACGGATGCATATTCACCCACAGTTCAAGAAAATTTTGTTAATTATTCTCTTGTATACATTGGAAGGACAAAGGGGCCAGCTGGGCGCCTAATGTGTATCCGCCCCTGATTGCGATAAGTGGCGTGAAGTGAACAGCTAAAAATAACAACTAGGAGTGCGGTAGCCATTAGCAGCAACGCACGTCTTTTTGTATACAGTGGGTGAAAGAGTGCATAAATTTTGTGCAGTGGATTGAAAATAATTAATTATAGTGCATAATGTTCACCACCGAAGTGTCGGGTACACGATATGGAATCGTGAAAGATCACGGAGAGTGTGATCTTGCAAAAGCGATTGCCAAGATTCAAAACCCTGGAATGGTGGATTACCGGTATTCGGTCCACGTGGTAAGTACGTTTGTTTACTCTCTCTCTCTCTCTGTCTGTCTGTCTGTCTCTGTCTCTCTCTGGCTCTCCCGCGCGCACGTAAGTACTGCCTGTCACGTACTATTCTTGCTCTTCTACTTTTGAGGATTTTTACTGCTGCGCTTTGCCTTCGGGCCACTTTTTTTCTGCTCCAGGCTTTGCTCAGCTGCCCTCTCTCGCTGTACATAATTTGCAAAGCTGGGCTATCATTGTGCATGTGCTTCCCTTGCACTTTATCATTCTGGCTCCTCCTAACCTCAAAAAGAGAAGCCTGGACTCTATCTACTCGGCGAGTCTTCGCGCCTTTCCTCTCGATCCACGCTCTCATTGGCTGCCTATCATGGACAAAGCTAGGTGCGGGAAATGCGATCGTCGAGCGGTCAACGCAAAGGTTGCTTGCCCCACCTGCCTCACAACCTACCAGACGAGCTGTGCCGTGGACTACATCTCACGTAGCGCTGCTCGTGAATGCTGTAAAGCTCTTCTCCCACCCTTAGTCAGAGCCAACTTGGAACAGAGACCGGGCCCAGTGATGCCAGCCGGGCCGGGTTTTTTCGCGCATGCGTGGCGAACATAGCATCAATGAAGTATACGCACGACTAAAAAAGGGTGTCTTAAGTACCCCTGCATAATTTTACAAATATATTCATGATTTAAGAATGAAGGTATAAAATCCTTGTGAATCTATGAACGTATACACATATATACACATATATACACATATATGTAATATATTAAAATTTTAAATAAATAAACATATATGTGTAGAATTGTGAATATAGATATATGCGTAAATCACACGTATTTGTATATTTATTTATGTGAACAATAAAAGGGATAATTTAAAAGGAAGAAGGATGGTAAAATAATTTTAAGCAAAATATATAACAACAAAATAAAATTTTATTTGGCAGAAAAATCAAGGAATACCAACATTTGTTGCTAGGATAAGGAAAACTGCCAAAAACCTTACCAGTATTCACAAAACAAAAATTACATTTATAACATTCAAAATAAACATATGTTATTTTACAAATAATAAAATATTTCTTTTGAAATAAGCTTTGAACTTAGCTGAAAAAAATGAATTATTCATTTATACACCTAATACATACTCTAAAATTTATTAATTGAAAATAGGTACAATAAAAATATATAACAAAATAAAATTTTATTTGGCAGAAAAATCAAGGAATACCAACATTTGTTGCTAGGATAAGGAAAACTGCCAAAAACCTTATCAGTATTCACAAAACAAAAATTACATTTATAACTTTCAAAATAAACATGTTATTTTACAAATATCAAAATATTTCTTTTGAAATAAACTTTGAAGTAAGCTGAAAAAATTGGATTATTCATTTGTACACCTAATATATATTCTAAAATTTATTAATCGAAAATTAAGTAAATAAAATAAATGAGATGCAAGAATGTAATTTATCCAGTGCTATCAGATGTGCATTTTTCTCCATATAAATTTGGTCCATTATGCAGTTCTAGATGTCTCGAATCAACTTCAAAATTTGTACAATTAATATTTTTGGCTTGAAAGCTGGACCGAACTACGCAAATTGAAGAAACAGTATCATTAGATAATCGGTTTCTTTTCTTATTTTTGACATCTGTTAAAATAGAAAATATTCTTTCGGCCTCGGCATTTGAATGTGGAAAAGTAAGAACTATTTCAACTAATAATTTTAAATTTGGAAACATGTTTTCCCCATCGAAATTTGTACAATCTAGAATATTCTTCCACATTTCATCTATTTCTAATAAAGCTAATTCTTTTTTTTGTTCTTCATTAAAAGACGAAGGTAAAATTCGCCATTCGAAGGCTAAGTTTGTAATATCAATGTGTTTTACAAGATTCGCGATGCAAGTTAAATCTTTAATTTTTGATCTACCTTCGTTATATAAAGCAATTTTAGGGTCTAAAAAAACTAGTTGCTGAAAAAGCATATTTTTAAGGGGTAATCGTGAAAGCATCTCTCGAACTGCAGTAATGTAGAAGTTCAAACAATTTAATCTAATTTCTTGTGCAGATTCCGCAGATAATGATTTCAAAAACATCTCACATTCAGGTCCCACATACACATTTTCAATATCTTGCATATTATTTGGATCTTCTATATCTAAGTTATTAATATCTTTTAAAACATCAAACTTTAAAAAATTTTGACCTATTTGTTGAACTAACAAATGACTATTCTCAAATAATTTATGTATTAAAATATTACGCGACTGAAACAAGGCATTAAAATTATTAAAATAATTTAACGCATATTTTAAAAATAATATATATGCTTTAATTGCATCATCCGTTAGGTATGCTAAAATATCTTCGGCAGATTTTAATCGATCTTCTACTACTGCCAACATAAAAAAATTTATCAAAACTTGCCAATTGTCGAGAAGTCTGACGATGCATTTATGTAAACAAAGCCACCTTGTATTTGATAATTTTAATAATTTATTTTTTTGAATTTCGAAAAAATCTTGAAATTCAGTTAAAATTGCACATCTCTTTGGGCTTCCCGAAACATAAGTGGCAACTCCTCTAATCAAATTTTCACAAGAAGAAGGTAAATTACTACAAGCTTTACTAGCTATAAGCGCGGACGAATGGCAAATACAATTTAACGTTACTAAATTTGGTATTTCTACTTTTAACTTCGACATAAAAGAATTATTGCATCCTGTCATGACGGATGCATTATCACATGCCATTCCAACGATATTATTAATAGGAATTTGTTTCTCGTTCAAAAAGCTTCTAAATGTTTGAAAAATTTTACTTGCGGAACAATCGGTAGCGTCCAAAGGCAATAATTCTAATAATTGCGTTGTTACTTTTTTATCTATAGGAGATAGATATTTTACAAGCACGCACATGAATTTTGTGTCCGTGATGTCCGTACTTTCATCAATTAAAATAGAAAATTTACTAGTTTGCAAGGATTGAACAATTTTTTCTACTTCGCGTTTTGCAATTACATGCTTAACAATATTTGCACACTTAGTTCGGGAAAGTGAAAGATCTTGCACAACTTCAACATCTATACAAATATCTTTGATCAATGGAACTAAATGATCAACCGAGCAAAAACTTATATTGTGTTCCGCAAAAAAACTTGATAATTTAATTTCTGCGCGTTTCACTTTATCTTTATGAGTTAATCTACGAGCATTACTATTACTATCCCTATCAGTGGCTTCAGGATTGCATGAGCTTATATTTTGAATATGTTTGACCGTCTGTGAGTGTTGCATAATATCTGTTTTGCAGCATCTGATACACTTGTTACATGCAGTACAAAAGGCTTTATTTTCTACAGGATGCGGAGTTAACCATCCCTTAAAAAGATTTTCGTCTAGCCAGGACTGTTGAAAATCACGAACTCTACGTTTTTTAATAACTCCTCCTACACTACTATCCATTATAATACAAAATATTAATAATACTTTACCAACGACCTTATTCGCACCCGCGGGTGGAATGGAACGGAGGATGTGGAAATTTTGGATTAAAAGAAAACAATATTCCGTTATGTTCAACTTCACACAAAAACTATAATATATTTACACAAAAAACAACAACACTTAGCGGACTCGCGTAATAATCCGCGCTCGGTGATAGCAGACAGTAGCGGATCGCAGAATATTCCGCTCTTGGATGCAAATGGGTTAAACAAGCGACCACGGATTCCGACTTTTGTCAAAATGTTTTTTGTCTAAATAAATGTAACTATTTGCGGTGAAAGAAATCCACGGACGAATATACCAGAACGGTCTAAGATTTCGGAAACAAGTGCATGACGATGTGCATCCACGTCATTGGCGATTTTGCGACAAAAGCATAACGACGTGCGTGGCATGTCTTTCCACCGCAAGTTGTTAAAGGATTTGTTTTAAATAAAGTAAAAAATGTTTTTACGTTCTGCAACATTGAAAGTTGGTGTTTTATTGGTCTTGATTAATGAAGGAAAAAAATGTATTGCAAGATAAAATGATGCGAGATAACTGAAAATCTCATCTTTTTCAAATCTTGACTTAGACCACTTTCATAATTATGGGCACATATCTGTGGTCTAAGTCAAATTATATGGGCACATATGTGCCAATATAATTTTGTGCCCATAATTAGGAAAGTGGTCTAAGTCATATTTTTTTTGTGTTGATAAATTTAATAGAAATGTTTTAAATAAAATACAAAATGTTTTTACATTTTGCAACATTGAAAGTTGGAGTTTTATTGGTTTTGATTAATGAAGAAAAAAATGTATTGCAAGATAAAACGATGCGAGATAACTGAAAATCTCATCTTTTTCAAATCTTGACTTAGACCACTTTCATAATTATGGGCACATATGCAGAAATTCCGCGACGAAACAGATCTGTCAACTTGTAGCGTGCTTTCGTATTTGCTATTTTGTATTTTCAAATGTTTCGCGCCGCACCCCTTCTGGTACTGTGGATACGACACTGCTGGCGGTCATTCTGGCTGCGCATGCGCGAAAAAACCCGGCCCGGCTGGCATCACTGACCGGGCCCTCAACATGACTCTGCAGATTCAATGACTTCGCATGGATCTGCTGTTACTATCGTAAGTGCTAGCGCGCCTTCCTTCGTCACCCCTCTCTCTTCTTCCAGTACATATTTAGGGACGACGACAGTGACGATGACCACCACTACGGCTCCAACTCCTACCACCACTACTCCTTCCTTCTCAACGCCTCGATCAACCGTTTCTACCTCTCCGTATGTGAGCCCAGCGTCTTATCTACCTGCTGTTTCGACAGTCAGTGGCTCGCTTGCCTCTGGGCCACCGATGGCTGCTGCCTCGTATGTTCCCCTCTCTATTGCTACTCCTGAGGTGTCGGACCAGCTGTCCCTTTCGGGGAAACTGGATCGCCTCACTCTCCTTATCTCTAGCCTTGAGAGGACTACAGCAGCAGCCATCAAGGAGATTTCGACTAAAATTGATGCGCTGGGCCACTTGGCGGACAGGGTGAACGATCATGATGCTCGTCTCTCCGTTCTCGAGTCCGCGGCCGGTGGGGTCTCTGACCGACTCGCTTCGTTGGAACAGCGGCTTGGGGACTCTCCGCGCCCAGACTCTAGGATGGATCGAGAGATTATCATTTCTGGGGTCCCCATGGACACCCAATTGTCAGACGATGAGGTCGTCTCCGCAGTTTTGCGGGTGCTTGGTGCTATGTGTTGGCTCCCTGATGTGGTTGGTGTGAGGAGGATGGCCGGTGGCATCGCTCGGGGCGCTCATGTGCCCTCAGCGCGGCCCGGCCTTTCTCCTACTCCTTCTTCCTCTTCTTCCTCCCCTGCACTGCCCAACCGAGCTCTGCAGCGGTACCACCGTACCTCTCTTGTGGTGACGCTCAAATCTGCCATTGCCAGGAGTTCAACTGTCAATCTGAAAAGGAAGCACGGGCGCATTGAGGCTTCTACATTGTTTTCTGGTCTTCTCACCTTCTCTTCTGCCCTGGTTAACATCAATGAAATGTTGCCATCCGCAACTTATTCCCTGTTGCGACAGGTTCGTGTCAGAGCTAAGGCTCTCGGTTTTAAATATATCTGGGTGCGTGACGGTGTTATTCGGGCCAGGAGGGAGGATGGAGGAAAATCACTAATTGTAAATGCTCTGTCTGACCTAGAGGGACCCTGCTGCTGAAAACCAAATCCTCTCTCGTTTTCTTCCACAGGCTTATATTCACCTTCTTGACTGTAGGTTCAAAACTACCGAAATTCAAACTCGGTCCAAAAACTGCTATTAACCTTTTATACTAATCTTCTATATAAAATACCTTAGGTCCTTCCTATAACTTTACTACCATCCATCTGGCGCGCGGAGGCACTTCTTTGATCTTTCTTATTTGCTTTCTTATGTAACTAATGTAACTTTTCTGCTTTCCATTAGCAATACTTATCTTGTATAACTAATTCTGCTGTTTTCTACATTGTCTACGATGACTATCATAATCTCTTACGCTACTCTTATCTTATCTTATCTTTTTTCTTTTTACTTTTCTGAATTTGTAACTTACTACTTCTTAATCTGTATTTTCTACATTTGCCTATAGTTCGCTACGGCAAAAATAAACAATCAATCAATCAATCAATCAATCTTTCTTGTACTTTTTCACATTGTCGTTTCACATTGTTGTTGTCATACAACAACAATGCATGACATCATGCATGACATCATGCATTGTTGTTGTATGACAATGTGTACAGAGTAATTATTTTTTATGTACTAAAATTGCTAAATAAAGTATTCGGTGAGTTGTATTTTAGTAATTATATTTCGTGTATTTTTTTGGTTATAAACGACTGTATATAAGGATATTCTTGTGTAACACAAGATATGTAATTTTCTGTACTAGATTAAAATTTTATAGTTAATTACAATATAATACATAGTTAACTATGAAATACAAATTTGGTTCATTTTAAAAGTAATAAATAGTGAATAAATAAATAATAAATAATCAGAAAGTAATCTCAGAAGTCGTCGTAAATAAAATAAAGTTACATATGTCTTTGTTTCTTATAATCCCATAACGATATATTTATGATCACCAAATAATTGTATGATTAGATGTTTTGAATAACGTATATATGTGTCATAATTACAATAATTTTAAAATATGTTAAAAGCAATTTATTTTGAAATTAGATATTTGATGAGTGAGATCATAAATATATCGTTATAAGATTATAAGAAACAGAGACATATGCACGTAACTTTAATTTATTTGCGACGACTTCTGAGGTTAGTTCTTAATTATTTGAGCCGATTATTTTGAAAGTGGCCTAAGTCCAATTTTTTATGATTTTCGGATAATGTTTTTTTATGACAGCTAATGTCAAGTGGCACCTGTTACTACAGTTGAGAATGGAAAATTCACAAATAGACTTAGGCCATTATCAAAATAAACTGCTCATTTATTAGTTATTTATTCACTATTTATTACTGTTATACCTAATCAAATTGATATTTCATAATTAATTATATATTGTATTGTAATTAATGATAAAATTTAAATGTAGTACAGATATTATATAACTTTTCAAACACAAATTTTAATCTGCAGAAGGCTTCGATAATACAAGCCGAAACGTTATGTAACACCAGAATAGCCTTATATGCAGTCGTTTGTAATCAAAAAACTACACGAAATATAAACAATTGTTAATAATATTAAATAAATTTTGAAAAAGTAAGTAACTGCAAATAAAAAGGGAGATTACCGTTTATGGAATCCAAAGAACAACTTCTTATTTTCAGGATAATAATTTAAATTGCATCTTTTTAAAACTTTCATCAAATATTAAAATGAATTAATTTTTTAAATTAATTTTAATTTATTTTAAGAAATTAATTCAAGAACAGTTTATTTGGAAAAAATGATTAAATTTTAATATTATTAAATTAAACTAATTGAAATTGACGAAATTAATTAAATTAATTCTTTTAAGAACTGTATCTCAACTCATTTTTCTAATTACATAAAATTTAAAGTTTATTCAAAATATGTTTAAATTAATTTAATAATTTGTTTAATTAAATGTAAAAAATTAATTGAAATACAGTTTATGGGAAATAATAATTACATTATTTAAATGAATTTTAATTAATTAATAAATTAAAATACTTGATTGAAAGTTTCAAAAAGATGCAATTGTTAGTTCTTTTCTTGATAAATCATTAGCGAAAGGATAAAAAGTCAATTTTTTAAACTTAAATAAACGGTAATAACCCCTTTGTGACATTCAAAATTACTTTTATTTTCGGTTTTTACACAGGGTGTCACGAAAGTCCCGGAACGGTTCAATAACTTGAAACATCAATCTGATCGAGAAACCTGTTTTAAATAAAAGGTATAGTTTTTTCGAACCTATCAGATGGTGACATTGGATTTAACCTTAACCGTGACCTCGAATGGAAGTCGAAGGTCAAGGAAATTTGTTGAAATGGAAACCCTTTTTTTAACAGCGGCAATCGATAGAGGGGGGGAATTTACGTTAAAGTATGTACTTAGGTCATAAGTTTCAATTCGGGCTTGAAAGTCACTTTAAAGTCATTCAAATTGAAAGTAGATCTGAATACCTCTAAGCATAGAAGCTTTTCACATTTATTGTAATGGCTAAAAATATCAGACCTTCACGATTATTTCATATCAAGATTTGTTCTTTGTGAGTAGTTTTTTCGGAAATGAATAATTGCGAATTAAGTTTCTTAAATTTATTAATAGTAAGAAACTAATACTGTGGCAAGTCATGATGTTACTGATTGATTGGCCTAATCTTTTATTGATTTTCGAAAAAACTAGTCACAAAGAACAAATCTCAAAATTCAATAATCATGAAGGTCATCGTCAAGGTCATACATAAAAACAGTACTAATCTGTCATATAGGAATAGGTATTTTTGGTCATTATAAAAAAATTTGGAATCTTCAGTTCTCAGTGTTATGCAGATCTAGTTTCAATTTGAATGATTTGGAACTGATCTTCAAGTCCGAATTGGACCTATGACCTAAGTACATACTTAAACATAAAATTTCCCGCTCTATCTATTGCCGATGTCAAAAAGGGACGTTTCGTTTGTAAAAATTACCTTCATCTTCGAATTATATTCAAGGTCACGGTAAAGGTCAAACTCAAAGTCCCTACCTGATAGATTCGGGAAAATCCTAAAATTTTTATCTGAAACACTTTTATCGATGAGTTTTATGTTTCAAGTTATCGAACTATTTTAGTGAATAGTATTGGGGACTCTCGTTTTGAAGTTTTCACTATTTTCTCTGACATGCTTTTTCTAACAAAAATGTTTGTATTACAGTTTCGAAATGTCGTCCACACATCGGATGAGGTACTCCGATTCGACGAAGGGGTCGAGGACGATGTCGTCAATGCGGCTTGTTTGCAGTCAATGACGACTGTAAAGGAATACCATGTTTATAAAAAGAACATGGTGAGGATGGAGGATAGCCTGAGGAAAAACTCCAGTCCTCGAATACTTCACGCAGAAGTATTGAAACGTCTGCATGACGTTTGTGAACTGGAGAGTGGAGGTACTCCAGTAAATCAGGCGAGTATTGCATGTTTTATAGAAAAATATTTTTTGCATGCTTCCAAGGAACGCACGTTCCTTTACATTTATAACGCTGTTTCTGCACCCCAAGGCGTCGAAAGCTGTCTGAGTGGCATTAGTGCTCACCTCAAACCGGAGGTTAATGCGCAACTGGGTGATTGCGCTGGCATTAACCAGCCAATGTTTTACGTTGGAACCGGTGGCAGCTTTACGGAAATGCACGTCGAAGACGGCATCGCCGACAGCGTAAATGTATTGCATGCCGGCAAACCTAAGGTTTGGATGATCATTGATAAAGATCATTATCAGCGAACAAATAATATTGTTGCTGAAGTATTGCGAGAGCAGCGGCAAAACGTCGATGACAGCGACGAACAAGTAAAAACTTGTGATTTGCCACTGCATCACAAAGACACGATTTTAACACCACGCTTTTTGGATGATCACAATATTCGTTACGAATTTGTGATTCAAAACGCTGGTGATTTGCTGTATGTTAGACCTAAAAAACACCTCTGGTGCAAAAAGTCGAGACAAGTTCATGTATGAAAAGGGATCTCTCTACAAAAGTTGTGAAATCCAACAACATTAGACAAGCTCGTTTCTTCCATTATGTCAATACGAAGTAATTACAAAATGGAAAGAATTTTTTCTGTTTACCTGATTAGAACCGGTATTGAACTTGTTGGGCCCCGAATAATTCAGATGTTTGAGTATGATGTATAATTATTATTCATATTATTATTATGTAATCTGAGCTTTACTAATTCGTAATGCGGTAAAAATAAATTAAATTGTAAGATATTTATTGCTTATCGTTTGGGTTCGGGGCCCGACAAGTTCAATACCGGTTCTAATCAGGTAAACAGAAAGAATTCTTTCCATTTTGTAATTACTTCGTATTGACATAATGGAAGAAACGAGCTTGTCTAATGTTGTTGGATTTCACAACTTTTGTAGAGAGATCCCTTTTCATACATGAACTTGTCTCGACTTTTTGCACCAGAGGTGTTTTTTAGGGGGATTTGTCTCCTTTTTGCAAATATTATTATTATTATCGGCTTTATATCCCGAGATAACATAAAACAATGCATAACGTGCGTCGGTAAAGTAAATTTTTCGTCTTTTGGATTCGTGAAAACAAAACACAACGCTACTGCGTGTCATTGAGACCTAGGAAACCCCTCATTTACCGCTACTGTCTGTCGCAAATTTTTCTCATATTACCTAGGGCCTAGCAAACCCCCCATTTATCCGCTACTTATGTTGCATTTCTCGTGTAAGCGTATAGAGGCATCCAGCCGTGTATGTATTGTGATGGGGTTTTTACGAACCCCATCCAAATAATTTAAATTAAAAGGCTTACCGGGAAAAGTACGTCAAGCACGGGAATCACGAAAATGATTCTCTGTAACCGGCGAGGCACGTTGTCACCCTTGGGCACTCCAACCTCAAAATATCGTTTTTCCGCCTCGTTCTTTTATTCTTCCATTATCATCGCAACATCGATCGGAGATTGACGGCACGATCCACGAATGCGCGAGGGCGGAGGGAACTAGGACCGGAGCCATCTTGTCTGCGCGGGACAATTCGAGGAGGCTCGTCCGTACGATCATCGTCAAGAGGAAAATACCTCCTTCCCATACTAGGGAACGGAGGCATCCACGGATACGACCACGACTCCGGACAGGAAAGCCTCCCCAACCGATCCCGGACAGTCCCGGCGGATGCAACGACCGGAAGGAGGGAACCGAGATTCGATCATTTCGAATCCTCCCGCGCGGCCTAGGGGATTGCTGTTAGTACCGAGGGCAGCACCGGACGGAGCCAGCTGGTAACCAGGTGCTACGATCCGGGTCGATCTTCCCCCTCCCTTCGGCTCTCCACGGCAACGATCATCGGAGAAGAAGCAGCGGCCATTCTCGTGCTCGGCGTACGACAGGACACATTGCCGTCAACCCGTCGTGACAGTCGCCCGCCATTTTGAGACCTAGGGAGATTTTGACGAAAAGGACGAGCGAGCGGACGTGTCCGATAAAGGAAAGAGGTTGGTGAGCGGAGCTTTGAAAGCTTCGCTACTTAGTCGATTTTTGTATCGTTTCTTTTATTTATTTGTTGGATCCGGGTACTTGTCGCCTACCGGTTGGCACGATCGCTTCGTGATCGCCCGGTAGAGACCCGAGAGTTCCGGGGAAAGAGTCTTCTACTCTTCCCCACGGCGAAATAGCGGTTCCGGCTCGCCGGACCGATCATAGCGCGCCCAGGGGGATCCTCCGGCCTCACCGGGAGTCCTCCCTTGTATTTGGTGTGTGTGTGTAACGGACGAGTGAGAGACAAAGAGAGAGTGAGAGAGAGAAGGCGAATCGGCTCGTGTCCGGTCGCCATTTTAGGATCGTTTAACGGACGGGTATCTTGTAACTGTTTTATTGGTTGTACTTTTTATGTTTTATTATTTATGAAATATATTGTCCGGCCGATCCGGTTTTTGTTACTAAGATTCGCCGGTCAAGGGAGTTTTCTTTCGACCGGATTCCCCCTTTTCCGAATTTTCAGCACCCAGCACCGCCAGGCGAATCCTGGCTGGCGCCCAACGGTTCAATTAAAGTGCACGTGGTGAGGTTCCCCGAGCCTCGCGAAATACCACGTCACAGTATACAGAGAAACTCACACAACTTAGTGGACATTTTTGGTTTGAATGTGTGGAGCTTGAAGCTGTGTATATACACAACGTGTGGCGGCTGTTTTTCATGTGCCCGCACCTAGTTCGGTCGAGAAAAGATACACGGTAGCGCTCTCGCCCAATTCATACATGAACTTGTCTCGAGACACTACCGTGTCTCTTGATACGGCGTGCTTCACGAGGTCTTTAACATGGGCCTTAATATTGCCGAGGCGATAAATGTGGGAAGCAATGAGTGGAACATTTCCAACACATTGCACACACTCTGCAAATGCAAAGCCACAAGGTTAGCTCCTCTGCCTACTAATACGGACGTAAACATGCGCGTAATAATTGGTAAGCCGAGGATCACGCACGAGTGTGATACTTGTGACAGCAATTTCGCCACTAAGAATTTGCTGCATAAGCACCAAAGGGCCGCTCATGCCACAAGGCATCAGTGTACAGTGTGCGACAAGTTTTTTTCCCATGATAAAAACTTGATGCGCCACATGCGCATAGCTCATGCCACGCAGGAGAACCTGCGACAAAAGGCATGTTCCTTTTGTGGCAAGATGGTCGTAGACCTTGATCGCCATGAAAAGGAAAGGCATGTAATACTTGTAAAGTGCGCCGGTTGCGGCACAGACTTTACAAGGTACGATCTCGTGCAACACCAAAAATCGTGCCTAAAATTTACTTGCGAGGCTTGCAAAAAAGAGTTTACGTCGCTTCGATCGTTATCAAACCATCGCTCGAAATGGTGCGATGAACGGTTGAGGGGCAAAAAGCCCTAACAATGACTAGTGCGTCTCGTGACGCAAAAATGAAAGTTGGACTGAATTTTCATGTCTGTACTCACTGTATACACGGTCTGTATACAGTTTACTGTAAGCATTTACAGTACCGGTCATTGTGAGCATGCAGAAACACAGACATGTTTCTATTACACAGTTTAGAAGAGACTGTGAGCCTCTGACGGCATAGTCAGGTGCCGCAAATCGGGGAGATGGACTATGAATGGTTGAATCTCACGGAAGTGGGTGAGGATGGAGCCCCTTCGACAATGTCGAAGCATAATTTGCTTTGCATTGTAACCTTACTCTGGTAAATAATAATATAATTTTAGCTGTACGTAGGAAAACAGAAATGTTTCTGCGACACAGCTCAGAGGAGGTTGATCTTCTGACGGCATAGTCAAATGTCGCCGATTTCAGTTACCTGAAATCGGAAAGAAAACAAATCGGGGAGATGGACTAAGAATGGTTGAATCTCACGGAAGTGGGCGAGGATGGAGCCCTTTCGACAATTTCAAAGCATAATTTGCTTTGCATTGTAATCTTACTCTGGTAAGTAATAATATTATTCTAGCTGCATGCAAGCAAGCAGAAACATGTTTCTGTTACACAGTTTCGAAGAAACTGTGATTCTCTGACAAAATAGTCAGATGCCGCCGATTTCAGTCACCTGAAATCGGAAAATGAATGGATGGGGATGCGTGACGGCAGTGATGTTAGCTGTGCCGCAATTTCACGCGCATGCGTAGAAAAGCAGGGGCGTATATGTATTTGGCGCTAGAAGACTTTGGCGGGATTTAGGAAAACCCTAGCAAAACCATCAAGTGTTGCAATACTGATTTGATAAAACATTCACAGACGGTTAAATATTTAAAAAATATAATGTGTTATAATAATAATAATAATAATAATAACAATAACGTAAATACTAATCAATTTTCATAACCTGAAAAAGTAGATGAATTGACACCTGCAGAAAAAGTAAAACGGGAAGAAATTAATTTAGCAGGATTTTTTGCTGAGCATAATATTCCTTTTCAAACTGCAAACCATTTTGTTTCCTTATTAAAAGATGTTTAATTGATGAATCTACAGATATTTCGGATACAAAACTTCTTTTCATTTTAGTACAATATTTATGTCCGGAGAGTAAGACAGTTAAAACGCAATTATTAGAATTAGTAAAGTTAGATGCTCGAAATTCTTCCGCGAACTCGATATATGAAACATTTAAACCTATTTTACAAAAAAAGGATATTTCTTTGCAAAATATTGTAGGAATGGCAAGTGATAATGCATCGGTATTGACTGGATGCAATAATTCCTTCTTTTTGCGTTTAAAATCTCAGGTACCGCATGCTGTTTTATTAAATTGTACTTGCCATTCATCCGCAATCATAGCTAGTAAACCCTGTAAACAATCACCTTAATCTTGCAAAAGTATTTTTAGACAGGTTGCATCTTGTATTTTGGGCAGCGCAAAGAGATGTACGATTTTATAGGAATTCCAGAATTATTTTGAAGCAGAAAAAAATAAAATTCTCAAATTATCAAAAACAAGATGGCTTGTATTACAGAAGTGTGTTATCAGACTTCTTAATAATTTGGGAAGTACTAAATAATTTCTTTACATTAGTTGTTTTTAAAGATAATTTAAAATCCGCAGATGATATATAAACTTATTTGAATGATGATTCCCGTAAAGCTTCTTTGCTATTTTTAAAATATTCGTTGGATTTTTTTAATAAGTCTAATGCTCTTTTTCAATCGCGAAAGGTTTTAACTCATACAATTTTTAATTGCAGCCAACGTTTAATACGCGAAATTGGTCAAGATTTTATTAATCCTGACGCCTTTAAATTTAAAAGATGAAAAAATTATTAAAGATCTGCCCAGTATATATGTAGGACCAGAATGTGAACGTTTTTTGATAGAACAATGTTCAGAATCAGTAGATTTAATGAAATTATAATAAATGGTTTAAGTTTTTATAAAACAGCAATGCGGAAAATGATGAAACGATTGCCCTTTAATGATAGTTTTTTCAAAGAGTTGAGTTTTTTAGAAGCGAGAAGTGTATCAGGAAGGTCGAAATGAAATTAAAGATTTATTGTATATTACCACGCATATTTCAAATATTAATGTTAATCAATTAAGTTTAGAACGGGAAATTTTACCAATGCATTTTGATATTTTGCAAAAAAAAGAGTTAGCGTGTTTAGAAATTGATGAGATGTGGATACAAATATTAGAAAGTAAAGATTATAATGATAATTATGTGTTTCCAAATTTAGACTTATTAGTAGATTGTTCTTTCTTTTCCACACTCTAATGTAGAAGCGGAACGAATATTTTCAATCGTGACAGATTTAAAAAATAAAAAGCGAAAGCGGCTACGTAACGATACTGTTTTCGCTCTTTGTGTCGTCCGGTCAAGCTTCCAAACGAATAATAATATTAACTGTACAAATTTTGAAGTAGATTCAGAACATTTCGAGCTTCACAATACAGAAAATTTATATTCCCATTAAAAATAATTAAATTTTGTTTTTTGGTAACCCCTAAAATTTGAATAAAGATATTTTAATTTTTTACAAGTTTATATAAAATATTTATTTGCATGTTAAACATGATGAAATAAGCCATTTTCATTTAATTAAAAAAATTATAATTTATGATTTTTAGAAACAAAACTTTGTAACAAAGTTGGGTCCATGAAGTACCCCCTTTCACAGTGTCTAGGCACGTCGTTGAGGCTATTTTCTCGCGCATGCGCGAGTTTTTGCGGCACAGCTAACATCACTGCTCCGGCGTCCTCTCCGTCGTCTTCCGTCTGGAGGGGAGGCTTCGCGCCTCTCGATTGGTCGTGAGGGGTCACGTGGGCCCCTCGCGTCGACTGGACATTTTCATCGAATGGGATCCGTCGCCCCATTCGAATTCGAATCGAGGACGTTCCCCGTTATTTCTGGGGAATCGTCCCTCGACTTTTTCGTCTCCGACCGGGGCCTGGACGTCTCCAGGGATCGATCCCCGGTCGATGCTGCTCCTCGTTGCAGCGTCGTCGTCGTCCGGCGTCGCTTTCCTCGCTCGATGACGCTGCTTCGTTCACGCTCGATTTCCGGCGCTCCCACGTGCTCAAAACAGTAGTTCTCCCCGTTTCCGTCGGATGTCGCGACCTTAATCGTCGTCGCAATGGCTTCGCCCCTTCGAATGATCGCTCTTATCGATCGCACGATCCCTAACCTGACCCTACTCCCTAACAGATGTCGCCATATACATAATTCGCAATATACATGATTCGTATGCGCTCTTACACCGCGAGTCAACTTAACCTATGAGATTGTTGACTTCTGTGTTGGACGACAATTCGATCCGATCCATGCTGATCGATCGATTCGATAATTTATTAATTTCGCGTCGCGACCGAGGAAAGAAAACGGTTTTCCGGAGTGTGGGGTATTTGTGACAGAAAAGCCGTGCTTTCTATCACAATTTTTAGTATAATAAGTTAGTAAATAAGAAAGAATTTACATATTGTATTAATCAACAAATAGAGCACGTAAAGTTAACAACCAAGGATTTTTTAGGGGAAAATAATTTAAAAAATATAAAAAAAGTGGTGGTGGTGATGATGGGCGTTGATGCTGAGGCTAATATTGTTGATTAGTAATCATGATAATTTGAGTAATGGTACATGTGATGATGATTGATGATGATGAAAGTCATATCACTGATAATTGATGGATATAGTGTCTGATAGTTCGGTAGTAATGTCGATTATAAACGGTGAATTTATTGACCATTTATAGTCGACATTACTATCGCACTTTCAGGCATTATATCCGTTAGTTATCCGCGATATAACTGTCAATTTCATCAGTCATCATCATTAGCATTACTGAAATTATCATAATTACTAATCAATAATATTAGCCTCGCCACCACGATCATCATCGTTAACAGTCAAAATTTAAAAAAAACTAATATATTTTAGGGGAAAAAACGCTTCGGTTTTTACTGTATAGATTTTTAGTAATAAAGTATGAGAAAAAAATAAAATAGAAAAATGATTTTTGTTTTACTTACACATAATTCCCTTATTCCTATTAATTTAAAAAAATTATATTTTACAAATTTTTATATTTTTATGTAATGTGGGTCAATCGATCAAGCGTAGCGTGGCGCGCATCGCGAGCGTCGAAGCAGGAGTGGCCCGATGACGGGACTCAGGGTGATAAGAAGGTCCGTCCAAAAGTGCTGGTATCAGCAATAAGGGCCTCTTAGCAACACTGAGTGCTGACGCCTAAAAGATCCGTCACGTTGACGATCAACGTGACAGGATACTCGGATGTCCGAGAAGTATCGGGTATTCGATACTTCCATCGCGGACGTGACATTTAATTACAATGAATTTCATTATAAAAATTTCATTTTGGTAAATCTCGTTCTCGTCGAACCAACCAGCCAATGTTTAAGATGATGAAACTGAAATATACAATAATAGAATTAGAATTAAATTTAAAAAAATTACTATCATAAAAAGTCATCATACCTATACTTACATTTAAAGAGGGTATCTATCCCATATTCTGTTTCCCAATCCCACATTTCGTCAGTGTCAAAGCGATGTCGGAGGCGTTTATAATGAATCTGAAAAATAAAACAAAAATAGAATTAGAAAAATTACTTTTATAAATATCCAAAAAAAATTTAATATAAAAAAAGTTATACTTACATTTCTGCGGTGCTCGATGGGTATTATAATACTCCAATATTGCGGCTGCGTAGCAACTAATGCTACTAGCATATCCTGAAACATTAAAAAAATTCTTAGTTTTAATTTAAAAAAAAATTATTTTTCAGATAAAAGTATCAAGGAAATAAAAAGATCAAGGAAAAATAGTTACTTACATCCAGGCGTTGAGGTTGCTCAATAAGTTTATATCCACGTCTCCGCGCTATTTTTTCAATAATATTTCTTTAATTAAAACATTTTTTCTTTCTTCTTCTTCTTTACTTTTATTAAATAAAACGTTTTTTAAAATCGGTATAACAATAGTTAAAGTAATAAAAACCATTTTTTTTTAGAAATGTATAAGAAAAAAACGATTTAATAAGAACAACGTCAAGCACAGGCAGGAGAATGTTCAAATCGCAAGAGTTCTTCTCGTTTTGAAAAAAATGAATGTAAACACAAGTGAGTCTTAGACCAACACCAAATCTCAAACCACAAATAATGATTATTTGTTGATTAACGGTACGACATATCGTGGTACTCAAGGACTCTTTGAACTAATCTTTATGAAAAAAAAAAAAAACGATTTAATAAGAACAACGTCAAGCACAGGCAGAAGGATGTTCAAACCGCAAGAGTTCTTCCCGTTTTGAAAAAATGCATGTAAACGCAAGTGAGTCGTAGACCAACACCAAACCTCAAACCATAACATTTTTATCATTAAAGGACAAGGACGCTTGGCTTTGAGATTAAGGCATCCGTCATCATCGTTATCTGACATATCATATCTTACTTGCGTTTGTACTACAAAAAGGGTAATGCATTCATCGTTATTAATCATGTGTAACAGCTTGCATTTCCCGCTTGTATTGCTTGTTTTTAAAACATATATGGTATATTGTGGAAAAAAGAAAAAAAAATCAATTTCGGTCACTATAATTAAGAGAATTAAGTTTTTTTACTACGATCTGCCTCTTATAAAATAACGGTAAATAATCTCTCACCTTACAGTTCTCCTCGAGTATTCTAATCGCGTAAAGAGCGACAGACGTCGTCGTCGTCGTCGTTATTATGGGAACATTCGAAAAATCATTATTTTCCCTCATTCGCGCTGCCGATGAAAATTTGCGAAAGCAATTGACGTTGCTGAAATTTGAGAGTGAAATTGTACAATGGATAGAATCATGTTCCGACATCATTGATATTCTCACTAAAACATTGGAATGCGGTGATTTGATTTTATAAATTGGTACGCGACACAAGCTAATTAATAGAATCGCGTCTTTCAAGTGTTTGGAGAAACGAGTGCTAACGGACAAGGTGAAAAGTGGTCAAGGACTCAGTACTCCTAAAACATTAGATTTAAGGTGGGAAACTGTAGTGGAAAAATCGGCGTTTCAAAGTCGAATATCCACCGGTATGGTTGTCAATATTCGACATACCGACCCTAAGCAATTTCTGCGAAATGGCGAGAAATTGGTCATTGAAAATATTTCCAATTCGTTGGAGACTCACAAGTGCATTAAAGTGAACATAGTACTCAACGCTGATTTCATCGATAAAGATAAAAGTGTTGATTTGAAGCACTTTGAAACGAAGAATCATCAGTTGCTGACGACTTCCGACTTGAAGGAATGGTACGAGAGTAAAATTGTGAAACCAATAATGACGTCGTTGGAGGAATTTCAAGAGAGAGGCAGTGGTTGGGCACTTTAAAAAATTATCAATTTGATAGTGAATATTAACAGGTGTAATCCAATGCAAGCTGCATGCTTTTTTGAACTACCGAAATCCATTATGCATAAGCGAGCTGTAGTGAATGTAAAATCAAACGATGATGCGTGTTTCGCTTGGGCTCTCACGGCAGCTCTTTATCCTGCTGAAAAACATGGGGATAGATGTTCTTCCTATCCACATTATGAATCAATTTTCAATACTGATGGAATAACATTTCCCATGAATTTACAACAAATTAAGAAATTTGAGCGGATAAACAACCTATCCATTAAGGGGTAAAACCACTCTAGAGGCAGAAAGAAAGGCCTAAATTTGACAATTTATTTTGGGAGTATGACAAACTGAATAGAATTTATTTTCAGAGGGTTTATTTAGCACATATTGAATTAGGAAAAACAATTTTTGTATTGTCATTTTCGTATAAAAAGGCGGCGACGGAGCCCATCGTCGAAAACAGCTTTTTTGAAAACACCGCCACGGGAGGACGGATTTCTCGCATATATGAGTCATGGAACAAAAAATAAAAAAAATTTATAATCTATATACAATTGGCTTTGGAAGTACGTAGGGGTTTTTTTAAAATCAAATTTTGTGGAAGTGGTGCACTTTTTAAGAAATGAATCGATTTTTTGCCCTAAAAATGAAAATTAAATTGTTTACAAAAAAACGTTTACATTCAATCAAAAAACGGCTACGTACTTCCAAAGAGAATATTGTTGTAAAGCTACTGTAAAAATTTCAAATTGAACCATGCAATAGTCTCCGAGAAGTCTGTCCTCCCATTTTGGAAAAAGTGGTTTCGAGAAAAACGCGTTTAAAGTTTTATGAACACTTTAATCCCTGACATTTTTATTTACCTCTAACCTTTTATCATTTGTTTTCCACTATAAATCAAATGGCGTATTGTTTTTATGACCCTAAAGTATCATTTAAGCGAAAAAAACATTGATTTTTGAAAATCCTAGAGTGGTTTTACCCCTTAATGTATAGACACTGGCGGAATCTTCTGAAGGAAAAAAAGTTTTGGAATGTCTTGTAACGTGGCCATTTGGCCGCGTTATCAAGTCGCGTATTTGAACATACACGGTAGTGTCCAGAGATCTCCCCGGAAGGGCTGGGACAAAATATTAAAGATATTTTAGATTGTTACAGAGTAGGACGGAGGAAGCACAATACCCAATCCCCATTTCCCTTACCTCACGCATTCCTACCGTCTACCTATCACCGTGACGCTCCGGAGGAAGAAGGACTCCGATACCGCTGAGACCAGAAGACTGGACAAGAACGCCATCATCAACCAATCACAAGACGCAACTCCGCCAGCCAGAAGCCATCGATCAAGATCCACCACCCAGGGCGGCAGCACTATCCACGCTAGGAATTGCGAAAGGGCCCTGGGTGGGGGGAATCGAGGACCGCCGCCGGCGAAGAAGCCAGAGATCTCTGGACCTTTGACGTGACCGTCTGGTTTTGGGTTTTATTATTACGGCTGGAGCGAATTTCTTGGTGCCCTGGGTGACCGCATCCACTCGCGTGGATCCCTTTGGTGGTGTCCGAGGAAGGAGTGTTGGGTGCTCGAGGAGGCCGAGATTTGACCGGGATCCGAGGAGGAATTGGCTCCGGTGGTCCGAACTGGTGGGAGGAGTATCGCACGACCAGGTTGGGCCAACATCTGTTGTCTGAGCGTCACGGACGTGCCTTTTTATATCTCCCGTTCCTTTTCCCTACCGTCCTTGTCATTTTGCAGCTTTCCCGAACGGAAGTGGCTTTCCCTCTTCCGCCTACAATTTTCGTGCTCCCTACCGTAGTTTAGTTTTCTTTTTTTTGTGAGTCCCAGACCCATTCGGTCGCGGGCCCTTCCGGCCATATCTTTTCCTTTTTCGCGTATCTTTTTTTTGGGTCTTTCTGATTTCTTTTTTTTCTTCTCTCTCTTGTTACCGCCTACCGAGGCGACGTTTTTTTTCTTGTTTTTGTTGTTCTTTTTAATTTAATAAATTAAATTAAAAACCAGTTACCGCGTGAGCCTCCGTTTTAGCCCTTTTCTTTTCCCTTTTTGTTTTTCCCCAGGGCACGGAGGCAGAACCCCCTTCTGGGACTCTGCTCCCGACCGCTAGCCGTGCCCCCTGGTCTACTCCGCGGGCTGATCGGATCTCCATCGTCGAGGGCCACCCCCTCGGCTGGCGCCCATCTCTCGATTTCGCATCCCTGGACTCCCCTTAAGGGACTCCAGGAAGGGAGGAGCCGATCAGGCCGAACGGAGGGACGAGCGAGGATTTGCGACGGAAAGTCCGTCACAGTCTACCCCTGCGACTGTATGAGGAAAAGAGGGAAAAACATGTAAATTTACTTCTCATTGTGAATGAGGAAACGGGAAAGGCTCATTTTGTATGGATAAAAAACTTATCAAGATTGGTATCCAATCAAATCAATAAAAATCATCATGCGAAATTTGTGATAGGTAATTATTCGCAGTATTCTACTAATTTAATTACACACCCCTCTTTGAACTATTTGGATTAACATCATCGTTTTTTTTCCTCTTCATTTACAGATGTCTACATTACTGCTACAACGAGGAAAGTCTTGAACGACATGTAATTGATTGCAATCGAATCAATAAATATAAAATCACTCTGCCAACAGAGGAGAAAAAGATGTTACATTTCGAGAATTTCAAGAGGAAAATTCGTTTACCGTACGTGGTATACGCCGATATCGAATGTATACTAAGAGATACTGTTCTTCAAGGCAAAGAAGAAGAAGAAGAGGAAGAAGAGTGCTGCGAAACATTTCCTTATCAAGAACATATACCGTATAGTGTTGGTTATTATATACATTGTGATTTCGATTCGAATCAATGTAAATTCGTTGCTTACAGGGGAGGAGTGGAGTGTATTCAGTGGTTCGTTCAACAATTGCACGAAATCGTATTGGATAAATTTTCCAACCGTGTGGAAGTTAAAATGCGGTCCATGACTCGCGACGAATCAATCGAATTTCAAAATTCCACACATTGCCACATTTGCGAACGAGAGTTTGCAGAGGCGGATGAGAGGGTAAGAGATCACTGCCATTTGACTGGTGAATATCGTGGACCGACACATAAGGATTGCAATTTAAACTACAAAGACTCGTTTGTACTTCCGGTGATATTTCACAATTTGAGCAATTACGATGCTCATTTCATAATTCGCGATGTTGCCAATGCCTTAAAAAATGATAATGATGATGATGATAATGATAATGATGATAATGGAATAAATATTAAAATTTTACCACAAACGAGTGAGAAATACATTTCATTTGTAAAGTACGTAAAAGTGGGAGTGAGGAATGGAAAGAGGGTGTTTGTGCAACTGAGATTCATCGATTCGTTGCGCTTCATGCAATCGAGTTTGGAAAAATTGGCGTTGCTTCTCGTCGAAAAAAAGACATCTGCTGCTGCTGCTGCTGCTGCTGCTGCTGCTAACATGAAGATACTTAAACCATGTTTCGGCGGCGGCGGCGGCGGCGGTGATCTCGATAACGAAAGTTTGGACTTGTTAATGCGCAAAGGTGTGTTTCCTTACGACTACATCGCCGATACAAAGAAATTGAAAGAATCATTTTTACCCTCGCATCAGGATTTTTATAGCAAATTAAATGCATGTGACATCACCAAAGGGGATTACCAACATCCCGTGAATGTCTTAAATCATTTTAAAATACAAACGTTGAGTGAATACAGTGATTTGTACCTCAAAACTGACGTTTTATTACTAGCACATGTTTTTGAAAATTTTCATGTACAGTGCATGAATAACTATGGACTGGATCCTGCGCACTATTTCACTCTTCCCGGCTATACGTGGGACGCAATGCCCAAATACACAAAGATCTCCTTGGAATTATTTACCAACATTGACATGCTCATGTTCGTGGAACGAGGTATTCGGGGTGGATTGAGTCAATGCTCACACAGATAGGCGAAAGCCAACAACAAGTATATGGGTGATGAGTCATACAATCCAATGGAAAATTCGCGATACCTCATGTATTACGATATCAACAATTTGTATGGATGGGCAATGTCCGAACCATTACCCTATGGAGAATTTCAGTGGATCGATGATTCTGAATTAGATATTTACAATGTGAGTGTGGATTCTACCATAGGTTATATCCTCGAAGTCGATTTGGAATATCCCGTGGAATAGCACGACATACATGCAGATTTACCAATTTCTACGGAACAGCAAGATCCATCGACATTTAGCACAACAGGAGAGGAGCAGCAGAAGAAAAAAGCTCGAAATTCCAAATTGTTGGCAACCGTTTGCGATAAGACTCATTATGTCATTCACTATAGTGCATTGCAGCAAGCTCTGAAACATGGACTCGTATTGCGTAAAATTCATCGCGTATTGCATTTCAAACAATCGCGCTGGCTCCGCGAATACATCAATCTAAATACACGTTTGAGAACTGCGGCTACGAATGACTTTGAGAAGAATCTCTTCAAACTCATGAATAATGCTGTTTTTGGTAAAATCATGGAGAATGTGCGTAATCATCGAGATATCAAACTCGTCACACGATGGGACGGAAGATATGGAGCAGAAGTACTTATTGCAAAACCCAGTTTTCACAATCGCACGATTTTCGGCGAAGATTTGGTGGCCATTGAACTCAACAAGCTGAACATTTACTTCAACAAACCGATATACGTGGGTATGACGATTCTCGATATCTCAAAAATCCTCTTTTACGATTTTCACCATGCTTATATGCGTGAGCGCTATGGAGATTAGTGCAAAGTACTATACACTGATACGGACAGTCTACTCTATGAACTTGTGTGTGATGACGTGTATGAAATTATGAAATGTGATATTGATAGATTCGATGCAAGTGATTATAGTGAAAATAATGCATATGAAATGCCTCGTGTCAATAAGAAAATTCCCGGGTTGATGAAAGACGAAAACAGTGGTATGATAATGGGTGAATTTGTGGATTTACGAGCAAAGATGTATGCGTATCGTGTGAGGGGTAAGTATGATTGCAAGAAAATCAAAGGAGTCAGACGTAATACGATAGCGCGTGAAATAAATTTTGACGACTATCTGCATTGTCTACGTGAAAAAACGATTCACAAGCGTAAGCAGCGAAGTATTCGTTCGAAATTACACAAAATGTTTACGATATGTGAACGTAGAGTTGCACTAAATCCATATGATGATAAGAGATTTGTATTGCCCGATTTAGTTACCACATTGCCATGGGGACATTATAAAATAACGAAAAAAATGAATAATTGAGAGAATGTAATTTTTTTATTCATACACTTGTAGCGCGGCGCTAACTACACGCCACGACGCTGCAAACTTCCTCACTCAGAGCCTTTTACTCATCAAAAATGCGAAAGACAAAAAAAACAAACCGGAAATTGGGCGCCAGTCCTTACGGACACGGATTTGACTCTGAGGGGCCCAGACTAACTCAGCGAGAGCTGAAAGACCCTCACAGAGGGAATCCGTTGTCTGGATTAATCGAAAAATTAAAATAAAAGAAAATCCAGACGACTTTTCTCAGGATTGACAAAAATTCGAATTTATTTACAAAAGAAAAGAGCGAGAATCAATAATTACACAAAAGAAACCAGCAAAAAAAATAAGAAATATAGTTTATTCGGGAATCCTCCCACAAACAATTAATACCCGATAATCGGAAATCGCGCGGTAAAAGATAGCAAAAAAAAGAAAGGGAGTCGGTAGGAAGCAGCGATAGGATTGTAAACGGGATGCCAAAGAAAAACACAAAGAAGGCCTTATAAAGGCTCTCACCACGACGGTAGATCCGGAAATATTCCAAGTATTCCGAGTACATGACGATAGATCCGGAATTAATCCAACAATCTCGTCCCACGACATCAAATAATCGTAAGAGTAATCCAGAAAAAGAAGAAATCTCTGATTCTGATTTCGTCCTCCTCGTACTGCTAGAGATATATTTGCCATCTTCTTCGTTACCGGATTCGGAAATTACGATGAGAGCTCGGGCAATAATTAGGACATCGACCCATTTTTCCATTATCGACCCGTCTCCTATAAATCGCTAGAGGGCCGTAGGCGATAGATCTGTGACATCCTTCTCCTTGTCTCTCTCGGGAGTCGGTAGTTCATCCTTCCTTCTCTTCGCTGTCATAGTCGGCTACGGAGTCTTCCCTCTTCTTCTTTCCCATGTGGGAGAAGTCTTGGATGCTCCTTGTCTCTCTCGGAAATCGGTAGTTCGTCCTTCCTTCTCTTCGTTGTCATAGACGGCTACGGAGTCTTCCCTCTTCTTCTTTCCCATGTGGAAGAAGTCTTGGATGCTCCTTGTCTCTCTCGGGAATCGGTAGTTCGTCCTTCCTTCTCTTCGTTGTCATAGACGGCTACGGAGTCTTCCCTCTTCTTCTTTTTCATGTGGGAGAAGTCTTGGATGCTCCTTGTCTTCTCCCGTGTCCTCTTTGTGCCGATCTTCGTGATCTTATTGGCAATGAAGTTGGAAGGGAAGGAAATAAGGTGACAACGTTAGGTGGAAGGATTCGATAATGCGAAAATGATATAAGGTGATTCGTTAACATAAAAAAATAAAAATAGAATAGCGAGAATAATAAATGCGATAAACAGTTCTTCAGGTTCCCGGGAGATTTCTGAGCACTCTTAGGTTTCAATAACTCCCGATAGCCCGAATTTACGAAAGAATTACGAGAAGACAAAAAGAGAGACGTAATTTATAGTGGGAATATCGAGATTTTTGCCACTTAAAGTAACGGGAATAATTTTCCACGTTACAACATACATTTTGCGGTTACAATACATTTGTTTTATCAATCCACGAATTGTGTGTTTTATCGAAACCCAACCATTTAACAAACACCTTATCAAGAGACACGGTAGTGTCTCGAGACAAGTTCATGTATGAATTGGGCGAGAGCGCTACCGTGTATCTTTTCTCGACCGAACTAGGTGCGGGCACATGAAAAACAGCCGCCACACGTTGTGTATATACACAGCTTCAACCTCCACACATTCAAACCAAAAATGTCCACTAAGTTGTGTGAGTTTCTCTGTATACATACACGGCTGGATGCCTCTATACGCTCACACGAGAAATGCAACATAAGTAGCGGATAAATGGGGGGTTTGCTAGGCCCTAGGTAATATGGGAAAAATTTGCGACAGACAGTAGCGGTAAATGAGGGGTTTGCTAGGTCTCAATGACACGCAGTGGCGTTGTGTTTTGTTTTCACGAATCCAAAAGACGAAAAATTTACTTTACCGACGCACGTTATGCATTGTTTTATGTTATCTCGAGATATAAAGCCGATAATAATAATAATAATATTTGCAAAAAGGAGACAAATCCCCCTAAAAAACACCTCTGGTGCAAAAAGTCGAGACAAGTTCATGTATGAAAAGGGATCTCTCTACAAAAGTTGTGAAATCCAACAACATTAGACAAGCTCGTTTTTTACATTATGTCAATACGAAGTAATTACAAAATGGAAAGAATTTTTTCTGTTTACGTGATTAGAACCGGTATTGAACTTGTCGGGCCCCGAACCCAAACGATAAGCAATAAATATCTTACAATTTAATTTATTTTTACCGCATTATGAATTAGTATCGATCAGATTACATAATAATAATATGAATAATTATACATCATACTCAAACATCTGAATTATTCGGGGCCCAACAAGTTCAATACCGGTTCTAATCACGTAAACAGAAAAAATTCTTTCCATTTTGTAATTACTTCGTATTGACATAATGTAAAAAACGAGCTTGTCTAATGTTGTTGGATTTCACAACTTTTGTAGAGAGATCCCTTTTCATACATGAACTTGTCTCGACTTTTTGCACCAGAGGTGTTTTTTAGGGTTGAGATTTCGGCCCCGAGCACCCGCTAAATCGATTCTACGCGCAAAATTACCCCTAGGAATGATCCTATCCCGATCGAATTTGAATATTTAATTTTGACCCATTTTTGGGGTGGCCCAAAGTAGGTCCAAAAATTGACTTTTTTGCACGACTTTGGGCCACCTAAAGTCGACTCTCCTGCAACGGGTAATTGAGCTACGGATTCCCGCAGGTGCTTATTCGATGTATTTTCGCGCTTAGAATGCAATGGCACCGTCGGAATCCCCGATTTCCCAAAGGAAGTTGCCCTTTTGCCCCGAAAACCCCATTTTTGGTCGAAAAAACCGGGATATCTTTGTTCCTATTGAGATTTCGGCCCCGAGCACCCGCCAAATCGATTCTACGCGCAAAATTACCCCTAGGAATGACCCTATCCCGATCGAATTTGAATATTGAATTTTGACCCATTTTTGGGGTGGCCCAAAGTAGGTCCAAAAATTGACCTTTTTGCACGATTTTGGGCCACCTAAAGTCGACTCTCCTGCAACGGCTAATTGAGCTAGGGATTCCCGCAGGTGCTTATTCGATGTATTTTCGCGCGTAGAATGCAATGGCACCGTCGGAATCCCCGATTTCCCAAAGGAAGTTGCCCTTTTGCCCCGAAAACCCCATTTTTGGTCGAATAAACCGGGATATCTTTGTTCCTATTGAGATTTCGGCCCCGAGCACCCGCTAAATCGATTCTACGCGCAAAACTACCCCTAGGAATGACCCTATCCCGATCGAATTTGAATATTTAATTTTGACCCATTTTTGGGGTGGCCCAAAGTAGGTCCACAAATTGACCTTTTTGCACGATTTTGGGCCACCTAAAGTCGACTCTCCTGCAACAGGTAATTGAGCTACGGATTCCCGCAGGTGCCTATTCCATGTATTTTCGCGCGTAGAATGCAATGGCACCGTCGGAAACCCCGATTTCCCAAAGGAAGTTGCCCTTTTGCCCCGAAAACCCCATTTTTGGTCGAAAAAACCGGGATATCTTTGTTCCTATTGAGATTTCGGCCCCGAGCACCCGCCAAATCGATTCTACGCGCAAAATTACCCCTAGGAATGACCCTATCCCGATCGAATTTGAATATTTAATTTTGACCCATTTTTGGGGTGGCCCAAAGTAGGTCCAAAAATTGACCTTTTTGCACGATTTTGGGCCACCTAAAGTCGACTCTCCTGCAACGGCTAATTGAGCTAGGGATTCCCGCAGGTGCTTATTCGATGTATTTTCGCGCGTAGAATGCAATGGCACCGTCGGAAACCCCGATTTCCCAAAGGAAGTTGCCCTTTTGCCCCGAAAACCCAATTTTTGGTCGAAAAAACCGGGATATGATTGTTCTTATTGAGATTTCGGCCCCGAGCACCCGCTAAATCGATTCTACGCGCAAAATTACCCCTAGGAATGACCCTATCCCGATCGAATTTGAATATTTAATTTTGACCCATTTTTGGGGTGGCCCAAAGTAGGTCCAAAAATTGACTTTTTTGCACGACTTTGGGCCACCTAAAGTCGACTCTCCTGCAACGGGTAATTGAGCTACGGATTCCCGCAGGTGCTTATTCGATGTATTTTCGCGCGTAGAATGCAATGGCACCGTCGGAATCCCCGATTTCCCAAAGGAAGTTGCCCTTTTGCCCCGAAAACCCCATTTTTGGTCGAAAAAACCGGGATATCTTTGTTCCTATTGAGATTTCGGCCCCGAGCACCCGCCAAATCGATTCTACGCGCAAAATTACCCCTAGGAATGACCCTATCCCGATCGAATTTGAATATTTAATTTTGACCCATTTTTGGGGTGGCCCAAAGTAGGTCCAAAAATTGACCTTTTTGCACGATTTTGGGCCACCTAAAGTCGACTCTCCTGCAACGGCTAATTGAGCTAGGGATTCCCGCAGGTGCTTATTCGATGTATTTTCGCGCGTAGAATGCAATGGCACCGTCGGAATCCCCGATTTCCCAAAGGAAGTTGCCCTTTTGCCCCGAAAACCCCATTTTTGGTCGAATAAACCGGGATATCTTTGTTCCTATTGAGATTTCGGCCCCGAGCACCCGCTAAATCGATTCTACGCGCACAACTACCCCTAGGAATGACCCTATCCCGATCGAATTTGAATATTTAATTTTGACCCATTTTTGGGGTGGCCCAAAGTAGGTCCAAAAATTGACCTTTTTGCACGATTTTGGGCCACCTAAAGTCGACTCTCCTGCAACGGGTAATTGAGCTACGGATTCCCGCAGGTGCTTATTCGATGTATTTTCACGCGTAGAATGCAAAGGCACCGTCGGAAACCCCGATTTCCCAAAGGAAGTTGCCCTTTTGCCCCGAAAACCCAATTTTTGGTCGAAAAAACCGGGACATGATTGTTCTTATTGAGATTTCGGCCCCGAGCACCCGCTAAATCGATTCTACGCGCAAAATTACCCCTAGGAATGACCCTATCCCGATCGAATTTGAATATTTAATTTTGACCCATTTTTTGGGTGGCCCAAAGTAGGTCCAAAAATTGACTTTTTTGCACGACTTTGGGCCACCTAAAGTCGACTCTCCTGCAACGGGTAATTGAGCTACGGATTCCCGCAGGTGCTTATTCGATGTATTTTCGCGATTAGAATGCAATGGCACCGTCGGAAACCCCGATTTCCCAAAGGAAGTTGCCCTTTTGCCCCGAAAACCCCATTTTTGGTCGAAAAAACCGGGATATCTTTGTTCCTATTGAGATTTCGGCCCCGAGCACCCGCTAAATCGATTCTACGCGCAAAATTACCCCTAGGAATGACCCTATCCCGATCGAATTTGAATATTTAATTTTGACCCATTTTTGGGGTGGCCCAAAGTAGGTCCAAAAATTGATCTTTTTGCACGATTTTGGGCCACATAAAGTCGACTCTCCTGCAACGGCTAATTGAGCTAGGGATTCCCGCAGGTGCTTATTCGATGTATTTTCGCGCGTAGAATGCAATGGCACCGTCGGAAACCCCGATTTCCCAAAGGAAGTTGCCCTTTTGCCCCGAAAACCCAATTTTTGGTCGAAAAAACCGGGATATGATTGTTCTTATTGAGATTTCGGCCCCGAGCACCCGCTAAATCGATTCTACGCGCAAAATTACCCCTAGGAATGACCCTATCCCGATCGAATTTGAATATTTAATTTTGACCCATTTTTGGGGTGGCCCAAAGTAGGTCCAAAAATTGACTTTTTTGCACGACTTTGGGCCACCTAAAGTCGACTCTCCTGCAACGGGTAATTGAGCTACGGATTCCCGCAGGTGCTTATTCGATGTATTTTCGCGCGTAGAATGCAATGGCACCGTCGGAATCCCCGATTTCCCAAAGGAAGTTGCCCTTTTGCCCCGAAAACCCCATTTTTGGTCGAAAAAACCGGGATATCTTTGTTCCTATTGAGATTTCGGCCCCGAGCACCCGCCAAATCGATTCTACGCGCAAAATTACCCCTAGGAATGACCCTATCCCGATCGAATTTGAATATTTAATTTTGACCCATTTTTGGGGTGGCCCAAAGTAGGTCCAAAAATTGACCTTTTTGCACGATTTTGGGCCACCTAAAGTCGACTCTCCTGCAACGGCTAATTGAGCTAGGGATTCCCGCAGGTGCTTATTCGATGTATTTTCGCGCGTAGAATGCAATGGCACCGTCGGAATCCCCGATTTCCCAAAGGAAGTTGCCCTTTTGCCCCGAAAACCCCATTTTTGGTCGAATAAACCGGGATATCTTTGTTCCTATTGAGATTTCGGCCCCGAGCACCCGCTAAATCGATTCTACGCGCAAAACTACCCCTAGGAATGACCCTATCCCGATCGAATTTGAATATTTAATTTTGACCCATTTTTGGGGTGGCCCAAAGTAGGTCCAAAAATTGACCTTTTTGCACGATTTTGGGCCACCTAAAGTCGACTCTCCTGCAACGGGTAATTGAGCTACGGATTCCCGCAGGTGCTTATTCGATGTATTTTCACGCGTAGAATGCAAAGGCACCGTCGGAAACCCCGATTTCCCAAAGGAAGTTGCCCTTTTGCCCCGAAAACCCAATTTTTGGTCGAAAAAACCGGGACATGATTGTTCTTATTGAGATTTCGGCCCCGAGCACCCGCTAAATCGATTCTACGCGCAAAATTACCCCTAGGAATGACCCTATCCCGATCGAATTTGAATATTTAATTTTGACCCATTTTTTGGGTGGCCCAAAAATTGACTTTTTTGCACGACTTTGGGCCACCTAAAGTCGACTCTCCTGCAACGGGTAATTGAGCTACGGATTCCCGCAGGTGCTTATTCGATGTATTTTCGCGATTAGAATGCAATGGCACCGTCGGAAACCCCGATTTCCCAAAGGAAGTTGCCCTTTTGCCCCGAAAACCCCATTTTTGGTCGAAAAAACCGGGATATCTTTGTTCCTATTGAGATTTCGGCCCCGAGCACCCGCTAAATCGATTCTACGCGCAAAATTACCCCTAGGAATGACCCTATCCCGATCGAATTTGAATATTTAATTTTGACCCATTTTTGGGGTGGCCCAAAGTAGGTCCAAAAATTGACCTTTTTGCACGATTTTGGGCCACCTAAAGTCGACTCTCCTGCAACGGGTAATTGAGCTACGGATTCCCGCAGGTGCCTATTCGATGTATTTTCGCGCGTAGAATGCAATGGCACCGTCGGAAACCCCGATTTCCCAAAGGAAGTTGCCCTTTTGCCCCGAAAACCCCATTTTTGGTCGAAAAAACCGGGATATCTTTGTTCCTATTGAGATTTCGGCCCCGAGCACCCGCTAAATCGATTCGACGCGCAAAATTACCCCTAGGAATTACCCTATCCCGATCGAATTTGAATATTTAATTTTGACCCATTTTTTGGGTGGCCCAAAGTAGGTCCAAAAATTGACTTTTTTGCACGACTTTGGGCCACCTAAAGTCGACTCTCCTGCAACGGGTAATTGAGCTACGGATTCCCGCAGGTGCTTATTCGATGTATTTTCGCGCTTAGAATGCAATGGCACCGTCGGAATCCCCGATTTCCCAAAGGAAGTTGCCCTTTTGCCCCGAAAACCCCATTTTTGGTCGAAAAAACCGGGATATCTTTGTTCCTATTGAGATTTCGGCCCCGAGCACCCGCCAAATCGATTCTACGCGCAAAATTACCCCTAGGAATGACCCTATCCCGATCGAATTTGAATATTTAATTTTGACCCATTTTTGAGGTGGCCCAAAGTAGGTCCAAAAATTGACCTTTTTGCACGATTTTGGGCCACCTAAAGTCGACTCTCCTGCAACGGCTAATTGAGCTAGGGATTCCCGCAGGTGCTTATTCGATGTATTTTCGCGCGTAGAATGCAATGGCACCGTCGGAATCCCCGATTTCCCAAAGGAAGTTGCCCTTTTGCCCCGAAAAGCCCATTTTTGGTCGAAGAAACAGGGATATCTTTGTTCCTATTGAGATTTCGGCCCCGAGCACCCGCTAAATCGATTCTACGCGCAAAACTACCCCTAGGAATGACCCTATCCCGATCGAATTTGAATATTTAATTTTGACCCATTTTTGGGGTGGCCCAAAGTAGGTCCAAAAATTGACCTTTTTGCACGATTTTGGGCCACATAAAGTCGACTCTCCTGCAACGGGTAATTGAGCTACGGATTCCCGCAGGTGCCTATTCGATGTATTTTCGCGCGTAGAATGCAATGGCACCGTCGGAAACCCCGATTTCCCAAAGGAAGTTGCCCTTTTGCCCCGAAAACCCCATTTTTGGTCGAAAAAACCGGGATATGATTGTTCTTATCAAGAGACACGGTAGTGTCTCGAGACAAGTTCATGTATGAATTGGGCGAGAGCGCTACCGTGTATCTTTTCTCGACCGAACTAGGTGCGGGCACATGAAAAACAGCCGCCACACGTTGTGTATATACACAGCTTCAACCTCCACACATTCAAACCAAAAATGTCCACTAAGTTGTGTGAGTTTCTCTGTATACATACACGGCTGGATGCCTCTATACGCTCACACGAGAAATGCAACATAAGTAGCGGATAAATGGGGGGTTTGCTAGGCCCTAGGTAATATGGGAAAAATTTGCGACAGACAGTAGCGGTAAATGAGGGGTTTGCTAGGTCTCAATGACACGCAGTGGCGTTGTGTTTTGTTTTCACGAATCCAAAAGACGAAAAATTTACTTTACCGACGCACGTTATGCATTGTTTTATGTTATCTCGAGATATAAAGCCGATAATAATAATAATAATATTTGCAAAAAGGAGACAAATCCCCCTAAAAAACACCTCTGGTGCAAAAAGTCGAGACAAGTTCATGTATGAAAAGGGATCTCTCTACAAAAGTTGTGAAATCCAACAACATTAGACAAGCTCGTTTTTTACATTATGTCAATACGAAGTAATTACAAAATGGAAAGAATTTTTTCTGTTTACGTGATTAGAACCGGTATTGAACTTGTCGGGCCCCGAACCCAAACGATAAGCAATAAATATCTTACAATTTAATTTATTTTTACCGCATTATGAATTAGTATCGATCAGATTACATAATAATAATATGAATAATTATACATCATACTCAAACATCTGAATTATTCGGGGCCCAACAAGTTCAATACCGGTTCTAATCACGTAAACAGAAAAAATTCTTTCCATTTTGTAATTACTTCGTATTGACATAATGTAAAAAACGAGCTTGTCTAATGTTGTTGGATTTCACAACTTTTGTAGAGAGATCCCTTTTCATACATGAACTTGTCTCGACTTTTTGCACCAGAGGTGTTTTTTAGGGGGATTTCCCTTTTTCAGCAAAATTCGTTCCACCAGGTAGACATTGGGATCTGCAACTGCGTGAAGTTCCTTCTCGTAGAATCCGCCATGAATGGGTTGACCCATGGAGTCTCGCAAGAGATAGGTAATTGGGTTGGTCCTTTGCACCTCAGCTATTTCGAAGACTTCGCTGGACCAATTCGGAGTATAACCTTTGGCAAATATACTCTTGTATTTGCTCACACGCACGTGGTCGCCGACTTTGAAGCGCGCCGGTCCAATGATTGTCACATTGCTGTATACCGTTGCAAATAGATCATTTTCATTTTTTCGAGTGACGTCAATTGGATGTTTTCCAGTGGTCCGATGTCGACGCTCATTATATCTTTTCACGAGATCTGGCAGTATTTTGATCCATTTGTAATTTCCATTGAGGGTAAAGAGTTTCCACATATTGTTTTTCAATTTTCTATTCCAACGCTCGACAATTGAGGCTTTCATTATACTGTAGGTGAAATAATGATTGATTTCTAACTTTTATATTAAGATTATCGTAAGAATATACTTGTATCCGGCATTGAGTCTTGAGTACATTTGCATATCAACGAGATCGGCTTGCCATAAGTCGTCATATCCCTTTACGATAACGCGTCTACGGGGAAAGTTTCGTCGAGCAGGAGCATGCACTTCATCGACTAACAATCTCTTTTCTTTACTTCTCTTCATTTTTTTAAACTTTTATCGTCCATTATTGCTAAAGTATAATACTAAAACTAATACAAAGCAGTCCATACAATTTTTACATTTTCTCTCTCTATCACTATCGGCAGACGATTCCGGAGTTACAATATATTTCTTCTTATCTCTCATAACCTTTTTTTGCAAATGTCTCTAAATTGGTCTTTTTCTCGTGTCATTAACTGTTTTCCAAAGATCTTTGATATCACTCTTAATAGCGGTGATTTGCTCCACGTTGGATTTACTAACATCCTCAATATTTTTTAGAGCCCTCGCTTAAAGCACGTACAATGCGATACACGGGTACACGTGTCACGTGTATTCGGTTTAAACGTTTATGAGACATGGATATCAAAAAACACTTGTGTTAATTACACGTGTACACGGATAAAAAAATACGTGTGTTAATTACACGTGTACACGGATATCAAAAAACACGTGTGTTAATTACACGTGTACACGGATATAAAAAAAACACGTGTGTTAATTACACGTGTAATTATTAAATTCATAGCTTTCTGCCATTTATTGGCTTTAAACTTGCGTATTTATTCGACCGCGTGAGTAGCGTTAAGCCCCAGCACAAAAACTTTATCTTTATAACATTGGGTCATACGACGCCAAATCGATTATCTGCTCCGGTCGAAGTCTCGGACTCCGCTCCAACCGAAACATACCGTAGCCTACGTGAAAAAAGCGACTTCGAGGTGGCATTCGCAAAACAGAAATCTACTTATAACTCCCAATACCGCAAAAATCAGATCCGCTCCAAACAAAAACACATTGAGGAAGGGCAATCCCTCCCGACCAAAACAAAAAAAATAGAGGTCAATAGATTGAACAGTTCCAGGGAAACACAATGACTCACCCCCCCCCCTCCCCTCCCTCAACTTCACGCAAACCACAATATATTTCGTCCGGAACAAAATCCGAGATACCGACCAGAACAAGCGATCGACTGACCCCATTATATAAGGTCAGAAGTCCGTTGCAAAGCGTGACATTTCGTTCAGTCTGTCATCTTCCTTTGTTTTTGCTACGCCGTTTTCGTTTACCTCGAGTCATCATGAATATGAACCGCAAAAGTTGGGTGTGGCAATATGATCATAGAGAAGGTGATAAGGTGTATTGTGATCTGTGTAGTGAAGATACAAATAATGAATTTTCCTGCCGTAGAGGACTCCCAAATATGTTGTAAAAATCAATATCGCGTCAAACCAATCGCGTACTGCATAGAAAATGCATCTCAATCTTGAAAGTAATGTTTCTTTTTTCTTATAAGTTAATTTCATAATTTTTTTTTACCTTGAAGAACAGATGATTCTGTCTCGGGCAACGAATCATGTGAAGGACTACTCAATGAAGAAGGTGAACCCTCAACTCTGCCTGGACCTTCACTACCGAAGCGTCAGAAAATTCTAGATGTACCAAGCAGCAATAGTTATGCAGTAAAACGAGAAGAAGTAATTTATAAAGCATTAGCAAGAATGATTGCAATTAATCAGATGCCCCTATCTTTTTGCTCAAGCGAGGGTTTTCTTCAATTTATGGCTTGTGACGTGGATTTTCGCTCCCGATACAGGGGATTCGCGATCCCTGTCGACGTCACAATTTTCCTCCTGAAAATCTTATAAAAAAAACGATAGGAGGAACGGTTTTTGGGCGCCAGGTGCCGATGCACCACGTTCGGTTAACTCAGGTTGCGGATGGTAGAGGGGAGGGTTCGGATGAAAGACTCGCGTGCAATCGATATTCTCAACACAAATGACAGAAATATATTTTCAATAAATAAAATACAAAATCACAATAAAAGATTACGAATAAAAAAAACTTTCGGGTCGAGGGGGCGAAGTTCCCCTCGAGTGGAACGACCGAGCACGACGGGAGCTCGCTCGGGGGTCCGTCAATATACGGGACAATTCGACCCCGGAGCTCGCTCGAATTTCGAAATAAAAATGTGGGGACTTACGGTACCCCGTCTCGGACTCGACTCGTTCTCCGTTCCTCCTTCCTGGCCTTCACTTCGAACTTCTTCCTTTCCGATCGCGTCGACTTGGTTTTTCTCTCTCTCTGTCTCTCACAATTTTTCGATTCTCGAAACTGACAGTACGTGTACTTGTCGAGGACCAACGCAGAAGTGGCGAAATCGGTCCCACTTCCGGTCTTCTTCGTTCGATAGGGAGACTCCGCGTCTCCCTATTGGTTCCGAGGGGTCACGTGTACCCCTCGAGAGAAACGACAGTTCCGAATCGTCCTCGGGACTCTTCTTTGGAGTCGATATTCGATCGGGGACGGTTCCCGAATTGTTTGGGAATCCGTCCCTCGATTATTCGTGGCTCGCCTGGTCCCTCAGGTTGTCCTTGACGGGCTCCCGGTCGAAATTCCCTTCGACGTGGTGTCGAATTTGACCCTCGTCGTCTTGGGTCCGGTTGCGTTTCGGAGCTCCGTCGTGCTCGCGATCGTAGTGTCCCTCGTTGGCGACGGATGTCGCACCCGGTGTCGTAAACTGTCGAACTTCGCCCCTCACGCTATCGACCTACTTATCGACCCATATCTATCCCGATCCATATCTTTCTAATCTCACGGCGAGATGTCGCGCGCTATTACATAATTCGCCGGTCGCTCTTACACCGCGGATCTTAACCTAGAAGTTTGTTGACTTCTGCAGTGGTCCGTTCTTCGATCGATCCATACTGATCGATCGATTTTTCTAATTAATTAAATTCACTCGTCGCGACCAGGAACGAAAATCGGTGCGCTGGAGTGCGGGGAATCTTGTGATAGAGAAACCGTTTTCTCCATCACAGGCTGTTCTTGAGCCGAATTATTGCCCCATAAAAGAAGAGAGCCTGAAAAACAGGTAGAAAGTATATTGAAAGAAAGATGTTAGGAAACAATTAAAACGGAACTTGATAAAGCGTGCGTAGTGTCTTGTACATCTGATTGCTGGTCTTCTGCTGCTCAAGATTCTTATATAAGTATGACTGCTCATGTGATTGATAATAATTGGGTACCGAAGTCTTTCACTCTTGAAACTATCGGAATGGACGAGCGACATACGTCAGAGAATCTTGCTCATAAGATGGAAGAGATTACAGAAAAATGGAATTTTAGTGAAAAAATTGTCGCAATTGTAACTGATAATGCTGCGAATGTTGTCAAAGCTGTCCAATCAATGGTTCATGTTCAAGAAAAGTCAGATCTCAGGTGTGCTATCCATAGTCTTCAGTTAGCAGTTAACGATTCACTTTCATCTGAAAATTCAAACATTGGTAACTTCGTCTCGTAAGATTGTAGGCCATTTGAAACAATCTAATGTTGCTAAGTATGCCTTGGAAAGAAAACAGAAGCAATTGGGTTTACCCATTTTAACGCTACTCCAAAGCTGCAACACGAGATGGAACACTATATTTTACATGTTTGAGCGGCTCATTCAGAATAGAAAACCAATAATGAATGTTATAGCCGACCGAGAAATTACATCTGCTGTTATGGCAAGAAATTTCCAAATTCTAGAAAGTGAGTGGATAGATATGGAGGATCTTGACAAAGTCTTGAAGCCAATTCAGATGGTAACAAAGATTTTATGCGGCGACGATTCGCCCGCCTCAATGGTTCGTCCTATCATGAACAAGCTCTTACAACATCTTATGCCTCTCCACACTGTCTCCGAAATGATATCAATATTTAAAAATACCTTTTCTAACAGCTTGAAAAAATAGATTGAAATTAGAATCGTATCCTATAGATGGTGAGATTTCTGCGAGACAAATTGCATCGATGCTTGATCTAAGATATAAGGATTTAGAACCCGAGGATTCTGATGTAAGAACAGCTATACGTGATGCAGTTAGAAAGCTGCTCAAAGAGCACAATCCAAGTCAAAATGATGAGGATGAAGGAATTTGCGAAAAAGAGTCTGGTTTAGAATTCTTGTATAACAAAAAAAATAACCGTAAGAATAAAACTGAAGATCAATGTGAAACGTATCTGAGTGAACCGCAATTGAAATCTGATTTAAATCCGTACGAATGGTGGAAACCGAGACAAGCTAAGTAATCAGTTGTAGCTCAATTAGCACGGAAGTATTTGTGTATACCAGCAACATCCGTATGCTCTGAACGCTGCTTTTCTACAGCTGGAAATATAGTCACCTTCAAGAGAACTTCCTTACTCCCTTCAAATGTTAACCTGTTGGTATTTTTATACCAAAATAGGACTATACTTAAAGAAGAATTCCGATCACAGTATGAACAGAATCCTGAAGCTCATCTTAGGAGGAGGCAACGACGACCAAGGAAATTTAATGTAATATAGATATCAACATTTAGTCTTTTCATTTAAGCAATAGTTATTTTAATTGTTCTTTTTTCAAAAGTTTATAATTAAAAGTTTATAAATAGTCATTAGTTCATATATGACCAGTGATATATAATTATAAAAAGATATATAATCACTCTTTCTCCTGCACTATTTAGAGGAAGGATATGTTTGTCTATGTGTGGTTGTTTCGGTGCTTCTTTACACTTGAAAAATAATTAAGAATAATTATAATCGTAGAATGGATAGAACACGGATACACGTGTATTCTAGAGCCCCCATTTATACGTGTACACGTGTATCCGTGTAATATGCACACGGGTATTTACTACACGGATTTCTACACGCTTCCTCCATTCATGCATTCATTCATTCATTCATTCATTCATTCTTTCACTCATTCATTCTTTCATTCATTCATACATACATCATTTTATTCATTCCTTCATGCATTCTCTCTTTCAGTCGCCCATTCTCCATTCGTTCTTTCACCCGCACCGCTTTGCCCCTGCTGGGCTCTTATACACAATCTTTATCTTTGTATCTTTTTATTATCGCTGTCTTTTGTTTATATTTTTGTTCTTATTTTTCTCAGTAATTTTGTTTATTATTATTACTATTATTAATTTTCTTTTCTTTCTAATTGCTCTGTATTTCTATTGTACTAGCTCTTAATTCCTCTAGCTTTTGTATCATTTAATCAGCTTTGTAACAACTGCTTATCTGCACCTTGCTCCATGACACCTCAAGGGCATAAATAAATAAATAAATAAATAAATAAATAAATAACTCTACGTGTTACACGTGAATCCCGCGTAAACGTGTACACGTGTAAATGGGGGCTCTAATACCTACCTACCTACCTACCTCCTTATCTCATGACGTATCGAGCTTCTTTCTCACCTTAATTGACTCACCAATCAAGATCGCCCCGTCGGTGAAAAAAAAAAAATAATCCATACAGTGAAAACAATATCCGCCGTAACAAGTTTCATACTGCTAGCCCCCACCACCACAATTTTGACCGAAAAACCATATCTACACAATCAAAAATTTTTTATCCCCCAATCAATAACCATCAACCAACCACCACTTACCCCAAACCCCAATCCACCTCCCACCACCCAATTCCCCCCACCCACTGACCACGCCTCCCCCTTCACCACGCAATGCCCTTCACCCCCCCCCCCCCCCTCAGAGCTCCTGGGTTAGAAACGGCATTGCTATACTACTAAAGCATCAATTTTTTCCTTATTTTCTTCTTTTAATATTCCTTCCAATCTATTAAACTCCTCCTGAGTAGTTATTGGCAAAGGTACTTCAATGATGTTTTTTAATTCCACAATATTTATAGTTTTTCTACCTTCAGGGTAATTCATTTTTATTAAATTTCCCAAGTCTTCGAAACCTTTTCTCATATTATTTAAAATGCTGAGTTTCGAGCTTTCGATTTGATTTATGGTTAATTCCTGAATTTGCTGGAAGCAATGGGAGTAACAAGGATCTGAAAAAAAAATTCTTACATAAAAAACTAATAACTATATACTGTAAAGAATAAAAAATATAATTAATTATATACTGTACGTTTAAAAAAAAAAGAAAACTCGATTTTAACTCATTCATTCTTTGAAAATTTCAATTTTTAATCTTCTTTTCATTATAGTTTATTATATTTACTTCGATGACTATTTCTTTGACCACTTGGTCGTACAGCAAAGTAATTAAAAAATTATTTATAAATTGAGAGTTCTTTCATCACAAATAAAATTCACAAAACATTGATGCCAATAGAAAAACTGCTCATAAATATCTACAATACTGTCTATAAAAACAATTTACAGCTACTTAACACATTGAGCGCCACGCTAAATTCACGAGACAACCTATTCAGGCAGCGTGACTCGCAGTGCTATACACTATTGCATTTCGCATAACTGGCGAGGCCTGAACGGAAAGTCTTGTGCCGGTCCCTAGAGACCGGCGTGACGTTTAACGTGTTAAACTTTATAACCAAGCAAAATTTGCAGTACAAAAAAATAATTGAAATAACGCACTTTTCTTCCTTGACATAACCGGTGGTTGTAAAACCTTCTTGGATGTGCTGGAATTTGAACTGTCACAAGAGTCTTCTCCATCATTATTTTTAGGATCCGAATTGGCATCAAAATCTTCATTTCCATTTTCTGTTGTAGCATAGACATTTTCACATGTATAAGATCTTTCAAGTCTACGTTTGCCTTGACTTAAGTTATCTGTTATACAAAGTTACAAATAATGGTAGATTGAAAAATAACAAGACATAGGATTAATAAGATATTTGTGGCATTGTTAACCCTTTGCGTTCCAATGTCGCCTTTAAGGCGACATTTTACATGGAACAAGCAATTCCTTCGGAATGGAAACGGTTAACATAATTGGACACAAATAAGCAATAACATGTCAACCTATTAGGATGGGTTGACTTGTTATTGCTTATTTGCGTCCAATTATAACAGTAATATGTTCAATTAATTTCGTGCACCATTATACCAGGATATACAGGGTGTCCCAAAAGTATGGGAACAGTCAAATATCTTGGATGGGAAGCATTTTCGGAGAATATGACCAACACAAAAGTTGTAGCATTTTCGACGCCCGATCTAATGGTGACCTTGACTTTGACCTTGACCAACATCTTCAAGGTCATTTCAAAATCAAGTCAATTTTTTTAAATGGAAACCCCTATTTTTGACCCCGGGAAATGAAATAGCGGGAAATTTTACCTTCAGATATGCCCTTGGCGATCGAAAATTTGACCTTGGAAGGCCATGGCGGTGTCAAACAACGTACAGTAAGATAACTCAACTGATATGCATAATACGGAAAATTTCCAACGCAAGAATTGTAGCATTTTTAGCACCCGATCGAACAGTGACCTTGACTTTGACCTTGAACATAACCTTTCAGGTCATTTTTAAGTAAAATCGATTTTTTTAAAACGAGAACGCCTATTTCTAACCCCGGGAAATGAAAGAGCGGAATATTTTACGCCCGGATATGAGCTTGTCGATCGAAAATTTGACAGAGTGCTGATCCCGAAAGGGTTAGAGATTTTAATTACAGCATGTGTTCAAAATGTTCTCCATTAACTTCTTGGCAATGCCCAAGACGAACATAGAAATTTTGAATCGCCCTCTCTATCATTTCAGGTGGTATATCTGTACAAGTGTCTGTTATTCTGTGTCTCAATTCTTCCAAATCTCGAGGTTTGGTAAAATAAACTTTGCTTTTTACATAGCCCCAAAGAAAAAAATCGAGGGGAGTAAGGTCAGGCGACCTTGCTGGCCATTCAATTGCTCCTCTTCGGCCTATCCACCGATTATGAAAAATATCATTCAAATAGTTCCTAACAATCAGTCGAAAGTGGGGTGGTGCTCCATCTTGCTGAAACCAAACCTCTTCAAAATCATCACCAGCTATCTCCTGAATTGCTGGAACTATCTGATCCGTCAACAACTGTAAGTATTTTACGCCATCTAGATTTCCATCTATGAAAAAAGGCCCAATAGCTTTATCCCTAAATAGCCCTGCCCAAACATTTAACTTCTGCGGTCGCTGTGTGTGTGCTTCAAGAATCGTATGAGGGTTTTCGTTGCTCCAATATCTGCAATTGTGACGATTGACATTTCCATTCAGTTCAAAAGTCGATTCATCTGAAAAGACGATTCGCAAGAGAAAATTGGGGTTTTGAAGAACTGTCACGAATGTTTACTAGTTGTTAGGACTTCCTGACAATACAGCCGAGCCTTCAAAATTATTTTTGCGAACGGTGATATAATGCTGACTTTGTTGAACAGAAGGCTCGGTTGTATTGTCAGGCAGTCCTAACAACTTGTAAACATTCGTGACATTCAACGTGTTAACAGTCCATATCAGGATAGTTAGCGAAGCTTCTTTTGCTGTGCACTGGTTGATTTTTTCATTAGTACCTTAGCGAATAATCAAAGTTCAATCTATCGCAGTACTTTTGCCTTTTTTTCTAATGGCTTCTTTAACAGAGGAGGAAAAAGTTTCACTTTTAATGATGAGAGGATGGGGGGATAGAGTAAGGTCGTATGATGATGTGGCGGCTCTGTTTAATGCAATTTTCCGTGAAGGCCAAGTAGGTATCCATTGGTCAACTGTGTCTCGTACCATCAAACAATTTGAAGAAACCAGGACAAATAAAAACCGTCCAAAATCTGGAAGGCCGAAATCTGAAACAGTAGAAGATCGACAAGTTGAAGTAGCCCAAACATTTACTGAACATAACGAAGTGTCTGTGAGACAAGCTAGTGAGCAGCTTCAAATGAATAAGACTTCAGTTCATAGAAATTTAAAACTTTTGAAAATTCACCCTTATAAAATGCACTTTCACCAAGAGTTAAATGAAGATGATCCGGACCGAAGAATTGAATTTTGCGAAATTATGTTGGAAAAGATTGTTCAAAACCTCAATTTTCTCTCGCGAATCGTCTTTTGAGATGAATCGACTTTTAAACTGAATGGAAATGTCAATCGTGACAATTGCAGATATTGGAGCAACGAAAACCCTCACTCGATTCTTGAAGCACACACACAGCGACCGCAGAAGTTAAATGTTTGGGCAGGGCTATTTAGGGATAAAGTTATTGGGTCTTTTTTCATAGATGGAAATCTAGATGGCGTAAAATACTTACAGTTGTTGACGGATCAGATAGTTCCAGCAATTCAGGAGATAGCTGGTGATGATTTTGAAGAGGTTTGGTTTCAGCAAGATGGAGCACCACCCCACTTTCGACTGATTGTTAGGAACTATTTGAATGATATTTTTCATAATCGGTGGATAGGCCGAAGAGGAGCAATTGAATGGCCAGCAAGGTCACCTGACCTTACTCCCCTCGATTTTTTTCTTTGGGGCTATGTAAAAAGCAAAGTTTATTTTACCAAACCTCGAGATTTGGAAGAATTGAGACACAGAATAACAGACACTTGTACAGATATACCACCTGAAATGATAGAGAGGGCGATTCAAAATTTCTATGTTCGTCTTGGGCATTGCCAAGAAGTTAATGGAGAACATTTTGAACACATGCTGTAATTAAAATCTCTAACCCTTTCGGGATCAGCACTCTGTCAAATTTTCGATCGACAAACTCATACCCGGGCGTAAAATGTTCCGCTCTTTCATTTCCCGGGGTTAGAAATAGGCGTTCCCTTTTTAAAAAAATCGATTTTACTTAAAAATGACCTGAAAGGTTATGTTCAAGGTCAAAGTCAAGGTCACTGTTCGATTGGGTGCTGAAAATGCTACAATTCTTGCGTTGGAAATTTTCCGTATTATGCATATCAGTTGAGTTATCTTACTGTACGTTGTTTGACACCGCCATGGCCTTCCAAGGTCAAATTTTCGATCGCCAAGGTCATATCTGAAGGTAAAATTTCCCGCTCTTTCATTTCCCGGGGTCAAAAATAGGGGTTTCCATTTAAAAAAATTGACTTGATTTTGAAATGACCTTGAAGATGTTGGTCAAGGTCAAAGTCAAGGTCACCATTAGATCGGGCGTCGAAAATGCTACAACTTTTGTGTTGGTCATATTCTCCGAAAATGCTTCCCATCCAAGATATTTGACTGTTCCCATACTTTTGGGACACCCTGTATATAATTAAAGAAGTAAATCCTTTAAGACTCATATTCATACTTGCCACTTGTAGAATTTTCACTTGGAATTCAGCCCAGTTATCATCAGGTTCTTTTAAATTTGCTAGGTACTCGTCTACAAAAAAGTAGTCAGCAAGGGGAGGATATTTACAGTACCATTTATTAATTTTCTGAACTAGCCATGAACGGCACACAAGCTCGACTTCCTTTTTTGCCTTTTTGTTTTGCTCGCTCACAAAAAACACAATTGCATATTTTGTGCTAGACTTGAATTGTACTTCAGCATCTGTTTAAAATAAATTTATGGAAAATTATCAAATTCTGTAGTAATCAGAAGGTTGAATTGTTAGTAATTGAAGGCAATTTGAGGTTATGTTTTTGAAATTTAGGTTTTCCTTTGCTGTTTAAGGAGGTTCTTGCATAAATATTTATGAACTCAGCTGTAACATTTTCAATAGTTCAAGCTATGCCCAATCTTATGGTATTCTTACTTTATCCTCTTATCGTGTAAAATTTGATGAAATTAAAGCTTGAAATTGTTACTTTTTTACGTGTACTCTTATGGGACAGCATGAAAAAATTATATTTCTGAAACGTGAACAAATTTTTGAACAATATAAAATATATGATTTTAAAGATAAAAGCTTCCTCTTTCAGATTACATTTTGTAAATAACTTGCAACCGTGGAAAATTTTGAAATATTATATGTTAAAGTGAGTAAACTCTGATTACATCCGGTTATCTGAAGGGAAGCCATGTTTTTCATATAGCGCGACTGCACGAGAGAAGCGCGCACGTCTAAGCGTCTATGACTGGGCATTCTTGTAAACCTGGGCCGGAAATATACTTTTCGGTTACTCACGGGTTAATCAAGTTATAGTCTATTTATTTTAATAAAAAGTAGACAATGCGTACAACAAATGTAATGTTTACACTAGAATTATTTATTGAAAATCATTTTCAATTTTTGAACATAAAATATATACATTAATATTTACATTCATTTTTTGTAACATTTGAGTTCAGTTGTACTCGCAAGAACCTCCTTAAAACTTACTTGAAGTAGCCATTGTGTTTGCGATTGGGCCGAGAGAGGGGGGAGCGATCGAGCCAGGGATCTTTGGACGGTCCCCTCTCCGATCTCGTCCCCACTCGCGGCAGCTCCCACCTCATCGGTTTAAGACCGGTGAGATCACTGCCGATCAGTGTGGCCAGATTGAGGACGGGAGCCATCGGGAATTTGTCCCCCCACTTACGCACACTATCGCACCGTATCCATGTGCTCCGAGTTCGGCTCAACTCGGTTTTGTAGAGAAAGAAGGCGGAACATCGGCCCGTCTCTCTTGCTCCTAATGCTCGAAAATCCAAGCGGCAAGCATACACAACATGCTTCGGCTGTTTTTCCTGTGCCCGCACCTAACTCCTTCGAGAAAAGATACACGTTACTGCTCGAGCCCAATTCATTCATGAACTTGTCTCGAGACACTACCTATCTGTTGATATATGTATGGGGCATTCGGACACTTTGAAAAATTTTGATTTTTTATTCTTGATTTTCTCAATTTTTTGATGTTTTTAGTACATACCGAAAACCCCTTCCTGCTAAATTTTGAGATTTTTTTGATTACCCGTCCAAAAGATATCAAATTTTCAAAAAATCGTTTTTTTTAGTATTTTTCTGATAACTTTTTCAATAATGGTCCAAATTTAAACTTTTTTTTCCAAATCTTTGTTTTTTCATGTACTCGTTAGAAGAAAATATAAAAAACATTTTTAAAATATTTTTGAATAGGATTTTTGAGTTTTAAATTTTAAATCTCATTTTCCAAAGTGAGTGCATATTTTGATTTTCGTCAAAATTTTGTATAGCAAACTACTACTCATTCCACAACTTTCCAGACTGGTCCGATCGTGTAACCTCCAAAGCTATTATTTTTTTTCGATTTTTGAAAATTGTTTTCTTTCTAATAATCATTATGAATATCAATTTCCGTTACTGTATATCAGTGGTCGGCAGAAACTGCTCAAATCGCCTGGTTTTTGGTTGACTCCTCCTACCGCTCCTCACTTACCTTTTACGTCTCACACACAGCCTTACCGCCTTGTAAGGCTCAGGACCGTACCGTGTATATTTTTAATGGCTTTCTACCCCATGGGTAATGTAGAAAGTACTATTACCGACGTGTTTTTTAAAAAGTGGTTTCCCCGTTAGGCCTAATCCACTGAAGACTGAGACGACCTTTTAATGGCTTGAATTATTTAAAAAGGAGCAGGATTAGAAAAATATGAGATAAAATAAAAAATACTCACATTCAGATTCACGAATTTCGCGTTTTTTTACAAGCAATAGCGGGAATGTCGACCTATATATTACTCGTAGCAGGACGCATAAGACGCGGCAAAGAACCGTCGTTTCATCGAGAGCGTTTTTCATTTTTAATGAACTTCATTTTTGAAAAAGACGTCTCACATAAATACGTGGATCCGAACATAGAATAAATTCGGAGTCCAAAGTCTCGAAGTTTGGGGTATGATGATTTTGTTAAAGGGTTATACAAATTTGCAAGTGAAACGGGTATCGAATTCTTTTATAATGGATTTTACGAAAATAACATTTTCTTTGAAACTACACCTACTCCCGTGTTCTTCAAGAAGAATCTGACACGAAGAAAAATAATGGAAAATATTGTTATTTAAATCAGATTTAAATAACTGTAATTTCCTTCGAAAAGAATCGACATGACTAACCAATTGGGAAATACTTTGATTTTGCTTTTGCAGCTTTGCAGTTCATTAAAAGTGAAAAACGTTCTCGTTTAAACAACGATTCTTTACTGTATCTTATGCGTCTTGCTACGAGTAATATGCAGATCGACGTTCCTGCTGCTATTGCCTTTAAAAAAACCCGGAATTCGTGAATCTGAATGTGAATATTTTGTATTTTATTTCATACTTTTCTAAACCTGCTTCTTTTCAATTAATTAGAACTATTAAAAGATTGTTTTAGTCTTCAGTGGATTAGGCTTAACGGGGAAACCTCTTGTTAAAAAACGCGTCGGTAATAGTACTTTCTACATTACCCATGGGGTAGAAAGCCATTAAAAATATACAGGGTACGGTCCTGAGCCTTACAAGGCGGTAAGACTGTGTGTGAGACGTAAAAGGTAAGTGGGGAGCGGTAGGAGGAGTCAACCAAAAACCAGGCGATTTGAGCAGTTTCTGCCGACCACTGCTCTACAAAGTCGAGTTGAGACGAACTCGGAGCACACGGATACGGTGCAATAGTGTGCGTAAGTGGAGGGGGAAATTCCCGATGGCTCCCGTCCTCAATCTGGCCACATTGCTGCCGCTTCCTCTGATGCGACTTGCCAGAAGCCACGCTCAGCAGCAGGACTCATGCCTATGCTATTTTCAGGTTCATGGTATGATATTTCCAACCATCCTTTACCCAAACCAAGTCCGCGAGGCGACCTCGTGACTTACCTTTCCTTTACGCGCGGGATCCGCACTCCCTTTGATCTTTGAGACTATTCGAGGAATCCTCGGGTTGTCTCTCCCTTGATCGGGTACTAGACCCAATCTTTAAGGTCCTATTTAGGGAGATGACGCGTCTTCCACGCATCCGGCCACCCAGCGCCGCTTTGTTTCCGCTCACGAATCGAATGCGTGAGCGCGTCATAGACGCATTTTGGGCTTCTAACGCCTCTTTCGTCCGGTTTTTTCTTCATTGTTCGTTTACTAACAAAATAGACGCGATCTTCGCTTCGGCTGCCGTTTATTCTTATTAGTTAATTATAGGAGTAGTTTTGGTTAGTTTCTTTTTTCTTTTATTTTGGAATTAATAAATATTAATTAAAGCTACCAACTCGCGTTGCTTCTTTGTGTATGTGTGTTACCCGGTCTGGTCCGTCCGAGCGATCATCCTCAAAGAGATTAGGGCGAGGGATACCTCGCTATACGCAAAGTCCACGAACGCACAAATTGGTCCTTCGAGCCGGATCTTAAGAACGCTTGAGGTTCCGGCGTTTTATAGATTCCTGATCTCTTTGAGTCCTCGATCGGTTCCAGCCGTACCAACGCAATCGAAGCTCCGTCAAGATGACGGATATTAAGTTGATTAGGGAATACACCGTTAGCGTTGGCGTTTATAAGGACAACCTTATTCGTCTCTTAGCTAACGTCAAGAAGCGTGGAGCAAACACGTACACCCGGAATTACCTGGAGGAGCGACTACATCTCGCTAATGACTTTCATGCAAACATTCGGGATTGCCACATCAAGATATGCGCTGCTTATAAACCCTCCGAGCTCGAAACGACTCCTTATGTCACGGAGGGCACCTATGAGGCATTAGATGCTTTCGAGGCCGCCGAAGCCTATCTTTCGGATCAGTTGGGTAAGTCGGAAGAGAATCCCTCTCCCTTACATACAAGCACGGGTTCGTCACATGGACCCAGCGTCTCCTCTTCCGTCAGGCTTTCCAAAATTGACCTACCGAAATTTAACGGGGACTACACCGACTGGTCAACGTTTCATGATACGTTTAAATCTATCATTAATGATAACGTCGGGTTGCCCGCTATTCAAAAATTTCACTATCTTAAATCATGCCTCACGGGGGAGGCTAGCGCGATTCTAAAGGCACTGACCGTTTCCAGCGAGAATTATGATACCGCTTGGGCTACCTTGGCAGCAAGGTACCAGAATAAGCGTCTCATAACGGCCACTTTGCTGAGCAAACTTATTCAGGTCCCGAAGGTTGAAACAACCAATTAGCATCATTAAAGACGCTAAGGGATACGATTACAGTTGCGTTAGATGCCCTTCGGAATTTGGATTACGAAGTGGATACTTGGGGTCCACTCATTGTCCATATTCTGGTCCAGCATTTCGACCCTACTCTGCGTCTCGAGTGGGAGAAGCTTTTACGTGACCAAACTGATCATCCAACTTACCCCCAATTACGGGATTTTATCTCCGGAAGAGTTAATATGTTAGAGTCACTAGGTTTAAGCAATGCAACCACGGCAAGGTCACCGGATATGGTATTAAAATCGCACACAGTAGGGCTCAACAAAACAGCCTATTTGTACTGTAGTCAGGATCACTGGGTGCATCGCTGCGAGCGATTTCTTAGTGTCCAACCTCAGGCCCGTTTGAAATTCGCTCAACGGAAAAGGTTATGTTTAAATTGTTTACGATCCGGCCACTCCACCTCCGGATGTGGGAGTCGGAATAGGTGTAGGACTTGCAATAAACCTCATCATTCACTCTTGCATTTAGAGAGACGGGCAGTTGTCAAGGTCGACACCTCTACGGAGGCCTCTTCTCATTCAGGCTCCGATTCGAGCGAGCCATCCACGTTCGGAATCAACACTCACGTAAGCTGTCACGGATTCACGGACCATCCTTCTCGCAAGCTTAGTAGCCCGCGTAGAAACGGGTCAAGGTCATAGTGTCGTGGCCAGAAGTTTAGTTGATCCCGGTTCGGAAACTTCATTTATTTTCGAGAATCTGGCACAGCTTCTCCACGTTAAGCGCACGTCCGTAAACGCCTCAGTCTTCGGCGTAACCGGAGGAGTGGCGCACAAGGTCAAGGGGGAAACTAAGGTCACCTTGCGTTCCCTCAGCGACCACCTAGTTCATATGGAATTCACAGCGATGATTTTACCTAAAATCACCAAATACGTACCGGCATCATGTCCATACACGACTTTCCCGCATTTAAATCCATCAGCGTTCGCTGATCGATGCAATCCATCATCAGCGCCAATCGACTTTCTCTTAGGGGCCGATTATTATGCTGGTTTACTCACCGGTCAGTCAATGACTTCTTCCGATTCAACTTTAATTGCGCAATCCACCCACTTCGGTTGGAATGTCACGGGAATTCTACCCGCCAAACCTCGATCTCAGCCAGTGACGGTGCTTCACTGCTGTGATTTGGAAAGAAACCTACGACGATTCTGGGAGCTGGAGGAAGTTCCTAAGACTGTGTTTCTTTCCGAGGAGAATCAACAATGCGAGGACAATTTCAAGGGATCGGTGCAGCAGCGCACAGACGGCCACTTCATCGTTGGCCTTCCATTCTGGTCCATCGAAGATAGGGACAGGTTGGGCGATTCTCGGCGTATCGCCGAAGCCTCGTTATCCCGAATCCAAACTCGCTTGCTCAGGGACCCCGTTCTTAAGGAAAATTATGTCCAGTTTATGACCGAGTACGAAACTCTCGGTCATATGCCTCCAATCAGTACCTGACGACCGGACGGTCGCATCTATCTTTCTCAACACGCGGTCATCAGGCAGGATAGCGGACGAACTAAAATTAGGGTCGTTTTTAACGCCTCCAGCAAGACAAGTAGCGGCGTTTCGCTCAACGACGTCCTGCTGGTAGGTCCGAAATTACAGAAGGACATCATGGTCATAATTTTGAATTGGCGCAGTCACCAATTCGCGGGGGTCACGGACATCGTGAAGATGTTCCGTCAAATTTTTATCCGAAAACAGGATCGTCACTACCAGAACATCCTCTGGCAGGGATCCGACACGCCAAGGGCGTTCGAACTGAATACCGCAAGGTATGGAACAAGTCCTGCTCCTTTTTTAGCTATGCGGGTTTTACAGGAGCTTGCCCAGCGACATGGGCAGGATCTCCCTAGGGCTCAGCAGGTTTTGCGCGATTCCGTATATGTGGACGATCTTCTGTTCGGGCTCGATAGTTTACCCGACTTTTTTACCGTCAAGGAGCAGCTGATTCAGCTGTTGAGAAAAGGGGGGTTCGAACTAAGCAAGTGGGCGGTGAACATCCCTAGGAATTCATCCCAGGACCCTCCGGATCAACCCATCGTCTTCTGGGAACCAGACGAGGATTCCCATAAGATTCCAGGCATCGTTTGTACACCGGAACAGGACATCTTCCATTTCCGGATCACCACTGGCAGCATCACCTCACTCACCAAAAGAGTTTTGTTATCCGAGAACTCCAAAATATTCGACCCGATGGGATGGATTTCACCGGTAACAGTGGGTTTAAAGCAACTTACGCAGTCCACCTGGCTGTTAAAACTATCCTGGGATGAGGAAATTCCTGATCCAGCGCGTTCGCGTTGGATGAATATTTATAATGAGCTGGGTAATCTAGATTCGTTAGCAATTCCTAGATGGGATAATTACAGGAAGGAGGGATGCATTTTGGACCTCATAGGATTCTGCGATGCATCGTCCCTCTCGTATGGCGCTGTGGTCTACGCCAAGGTCACCGATTCGGACGGCGTCGTTTCCATCAGCCTGGTGATGGCTAAATCAAAAGTAGCTCCCCTAAAAACCATTACAATTCCTCGCCTCGAGTTAGTGGCAGCTGCCTTGCTAACCAGGCTTCTTCTCCACATAAAAAATAACATTTCGCGTCCAGTCAATTCAATCTCTTGTTTTTCGGACTCTCAAATCGCCTTAGCTTGGATAGCTCAACATCCCTCCAACTGGAAGGTTTTCGTCGCGAATAGGGTTTCCTTCATCCAGACAGGACTTCCGGAGGCCCGCTGGAGTTATGTACATAGCAGCCAAAATCCAGCAGACCTGAATTCCAGGGGACTAACACCGAGTGAGCTAATTTCGGCGGATTTATGGTGGCAGGGAGTCGCATTCCTGAGGGAGGAATTTTCAGCCACGTCACGAGATGTCCACACGGAAGAAGAAAGGCGAAAAAACGTCATGCTTGCAACTACGGTGGAATTCTGGGAACCTCTAGATCGATTCTCGTCGTGGGCAAAAACGGTCAGGATCTTTTCCTATGTTTACAGGTTTGTTTCTCGGTGCAGGAAGCGTGGTATCTCGCGTGAGTCATTCCTCACTTACGTGGAACTTCAAGAGGGGAAGCTCGCGATTTTTCGTTGCATTCAATCGGCAGCTTTCGCTCCGGAATTTTTGGCATTGAAAAACAAGAGGGCGATCTCCTCTCGCTCTAATTTGTTACCGTTAGCACCCTTTCTAGATTCGGATGGTTTAAGGGGGGGGTATGGTTTTGAAGGCAGAAAAAAACAGGTTTTTACAGATTTTTTTTTTGGGCGTACGGTGAAAGTACATTTATTTCTGATTGTTGTACATTAAAGAGTAGTAATTGAACTATATTCTGTGAAATATTGGTTCAAAAATATTGAAAATTGACCGAATGGCAGCAATTCTTCGCAGGCGCCTCAGAAGAAATACATTTTGCGGTGCACATCATATCTCAGCACTGGATCATCTGAAATGAAATAACCAAAGTTTTTTCCTTAATTTTTATGTCCCTCTAGGTATCGCTGCCGAGTTTTTCCATTTTTTTTAATTTTTGAACTTTTTACAAGACTTGAAAGTGAAAATACCGATTTTTGGCCTAAATTCATGACTATTGTTGTTAATAATAAGAAAAATAAAATCAAAGACGAAAAAATCTCGCCAGGGTTACCTCATAAATTATGTAAGGAAATACTGTAAAAAATTTGAGAACGATCGGTTGAATAGATTTTCAGATACAGTGTGCACCGACTCAAAAAACATCGACTTGAGAAAAACGCGTTTAAAGTTTTTCGTAGCGAAAAGACCCTGATAAAACTTAGTAAGCTATTTATTTTTTATTTTACTCACATAGAATCATCAATGCCGGGACCATAGAGTATAGAACTTTCGTCAAGAATGTCCAAAGCATCTTTTTTATCAAGTCTGCGGCGAATTCTATCATTTTTAGCGGTTTCAGCTGCTCGCTCATCTGCTCTGTTCATTCGAATATCGTTGGTTCGAAGCGCCCATCCATGACAACTTGGACCAGTACTTATTCGCATCTCTTCTAGGAAGGTTAAATAAGCTTTACAGCCTTCATTGAAAACACAAGCAGCCACTGAAGATGCAAATTCGACGATAATTGCTGAACCACTCTCAACTTTCGGCGCAATCTTCCAAATAAGCTGGTTCAAACTCTCATTATTATTTTGTGTGAATCCGCCAATACATCGCTCTAGGAGAGCATCTTTGCTTAAATCTTCATAAATTGGCTTGATTCCTTGTAAAACATCAGTTGGTAGAGCAGAATATGTGTGTTTGAAATTATTCAGCTTGTTTGAAGCTGCAGCTTTCTGCCATTCACACCATGAGTCTTCTCCGCTAGGGCAGTTTTCGTGTTGTGGTTTTGCATCGGAGGAACTATTTTTTTACCTCGATACAACTTTTTACCACTCTCCTTTCTACACTCTCTGGAAACTTTTCTCGGCATTTTGCGAACAACAAAAATATCACAACGAAATAGAGTAAGAAAATACAACACGACTGTTACACTCCGCGTCTGCTTCGAAAATGAAGCAACACCAGGTACCGGGGTACCGTTACAACGACCCTGTCTAAGACCTTTCTGGAAACTGCTTAGGGACAATAACAAAAGAAGATTGGACAATAACAAAAGAAGATTGGAGAATAACAAAAGAAGATTGAACAATAACAAAAGAAGATAACAAAAGAGATTGAGAAACAACTGCCTTCCCGCTGAGCGGTTACAGCTCAGGTAGTCGTTCGAGACACGTCTACTTCCAAAGCTATATCTTTGTGAGTTTTGCTCCGATTGACTTCCTATTAACAGACAACATTCTTGAAATACTATACTTTCATAATATGCAATAAAAAAAAATCACTTTTTTTGAACCCTCAAAACCATACCCCCCCCTTAATCAAGGTCGGGGGAAGGTTACGGAATTCGTTTCTCGCGGAAAGTGAAAAGCACCCGGTGATCTTGCCTTCAGGACACATTGCAGACATACTAATTAGAAGCATGCATCAACGAACTTTGCATGGTGGAGTTCAGCTAACTCTAGCCATGCTGAGGAAGGAAGTTTGGATCCTAAATGCAAGGCGATCCGTCAAATTTATCCTTCACCGTTGCTTGACATGCATACGAGAAAGGGCCCAATTAGGCTCACAATTCATTGGATCGCTCCCAGAAGCTCGAGTAACGCAAAGCGAAGCGTTCACACACACTGGTGTAGATTACGCGGGACCATTTCAAATGCACATCGGGCAAGGCAGAGGCGGAAAAACCTGCAAGTCATACATTTCAGTGCTCGTTTGCCTGGCCACCCGCGCTATACACCTGGAATTGGTAACCAGGTACGACACAGACGCTTTCTTAGCAGCTTTTTCCCGGTTCGTTGCTCGCCGCGGTAAACCCGCCGTAATGTATAGCGACAATGGCCTCAATTTCCAGGGGGCCAATGCCGAATTACGTCGAGCTTTCCAACACGCGTTACGTGAATCCGCGGGAAAAGTTGTCGAACCAGCAAACGAGGTAGAATGGAAATTTATCCCTGTAGCAAGCCCACACTGGGGCGGTTTATGGGAAAGCGGAGTTCGAGCTGTAAAATACCATTTAAAACGCGAAATGGGAGCATTTATTCCTACATTTGAAGAATTTTCTACTTTAATAAGTAAAATTGAAGCATGCTTGAACCCTCGCCCCCTTACCAGAATTCACGATGATCCTGAAAGCCTGGAAGTCCTTACTCCAGGTCATTTTCTGATTGGAAGGGCGCTTCTCGCTCCTCCGGAAAGATCGGTTCTGGATTTAAAAGAAACTACCTTAGGTCGATGGCAAAATGTTACAAGGATAACGGAAGCCTTTTGGAAGAAATGGTCTTCCGAATACTTAAACACCCTCCAATCCCGGTCAAAATGGCGAACGAAAACGGGCGTCTTCCGGAAGGGTGATTTGGTGCTTATCAAACATCCTACTAACCCCCCTAGTCAGTGGAGTGTGGGCCGAATCACGAAACTTTTTCCAGGGGTAGATTCGGTTCCGCGGGTTGCATCCGTTAAAACAAAGGATAAGGTCATCCAGCGAAGCTTCACGCAACTGCGTAAGCTTCCGGTTAACGACGTACCGCACTAGACTGCATCAAGCTTCGTAGCAAGCTTGCGTTAGCCCAGGAAAGTCATTATCACTTTCCTTTGGCGGCTATACATAGTCATCTCGGTTGAGTACGCTCGTATCATACTCATACTACTACAATACCAATAGGTGAAACGGATTGTTATGTTAGTATGCGAATCTTTTAAAATTTAATTTGTGAAATTCACAAAGATTAGAAATTGGCATGATTTCGCACTTAATCGTGTCTCTCAACGTTGTTTACCAACACAACCCCCACGGAGGTCCGTTTCGGTTAACAACACGATACCGGTGATGCCTCGAGATGGTCGGCTTCCTCTGGGAACGGGCTAGTTCCACATAATCAGTTAATAGTTCTGCGAATATGGACGGAGTTCTACAAATCGACCTCGACCAGGAATTAGAAAAATTCCTGGAAACATACCTGGCGGAATTACACGCCCGGCCCACCGACACCCCGATGGAGTGCCCGGACTTCGAAGGCCTCTTCGACCTTCCCGAGGGAGAGCCGGACATTGTAGAGGAAATTTACGTCCCACAACAGGTAGTGGCCACCACCAACTCGGAGCCAACATATACTCCAACGCCCCTCGGTCCTGGACCTTCCTCCGCAACAAATCAGGACGGGGCCAGAGAGTCTGGGACTACCCAAGCAGCAATCGCCGCTCGCATCCCCATTGATCTGAGGGTTTTTCGGGTCACGGACTGGCATGGAGGGATCCTCCACGACCCAACGGCCCGGGAAATCGAGCGCACTCGGGGAATAATTTCGACGAGAGCGTTTGGAATGGTGATTCACGCTTCGGCTGCAGCCGTGCTAAAGTACCGGGTGTGGAAATCCTGGACCACCATGGGCAAGATTACCCTGCGATGGGCACCGAACTTAACTTTAAAGTCAGCTAAGTTGATGGTGAAAACTAAAAAGCACGGGTCCTCAATATAAATTCTTTATTTAAAGCACGCTTGATTTACGGTTCTTTTTTTTTCTCTTTTTTATTTCTTTACGTTCCTCCGCATTGATCTTTTGTTTATGTTTGTGGCAATTGCTCTCTTTTGTGCGGCGTTCGACATTCCCAGTTCCAGTTTCGAGTTACATTCGCCTGTGCGGCGTGGGAATCTTTCAGTGTTCAGCATGGAGATCGACGGCTTCTACATTATCTTCGGTGCAGTGCTCGCATTGACGCTGTACTTCGGTGCACGCGTCAATGGGGGGGGGGGGGGGGGGGGGGAGTTTGTTCGCGATTGGGCCGAGAGAGGGGGGAGCGATCGAGCCAGGGATCTTTGGACGGTCCCCTCTCCGATCTCGTCCCCACTCGCGGCGGCTCCCACCTCATCGGTTTAAGACCAGTGAGATCACTGCCGATTCCTCTGTTGCGGCTTGCCAGAAGCCACGCTCAGCAGCAGGACTCATGCCTATGCTATTTTCAGGTTCATGGTATGATATTTCCAACCATCCTTTACCCAAACCAAGTCCGCGAGGCGACCTCGTGACTTACCTTTCCTTTACGCGGGGGATCCGCACTCCCTTTGATCTTTGAGACTATTCGAGGAATCCTCGGGTTGTCTCTCCCTTGATCGGAACTAGACCCAATCTTTAAGGTCCTATTTAGGGAGTTGACGCGTCTTCCACGCATCCGGCCACCCAGCGCCGCTTTGTTTTCGCTCAGGAATCGAATTATCAGGTGCGCAACTAAGTTCCCGGGTTTTTTTCGATCAAATAAAAATTGAAATTTCAAAAATAATACAAAAAATGGTTTATTCAAAATATCGGCCATCACTAACTATACACTTTTGCCATTTATCTGGCAATACATGAATACCGCGACGATAAAACGACGTGTCTTTTGAGTGAAAAAATTCATCCAACCAATTTTTAACTTCTTCAAAGTTTTTTAAATGCACCCCTGCCAAACCATGCGCCATCGATCGGAACAAATGGTAATCTGAAGGCGCTAGGTCTGGTGAATAGGGCGGGTGCGGTAGTAGGTCCCATTGCTGATACATTGGCGAGTAACATTTAATGCTTCCGCAAGTTGATCTTGTATTTGCGTATCATCTTCATCCAATAACACTTGCAGATCGGCGTCCTCCATTGTTTTTGGTCTTCCGGAGCGCTCCTTGTCTTTAATATCGAAATCGCCACTTTTGAAGCGTTTAAACCAATCCTCGCAAGTAGTTTTCGATGGTGCATGTTCGCTGTAGGCTTTCTCAAGAAAACGACGTGCTTCAGCAGCAGTGATTTTCAAGTTAAAATAAAAAAGCAAAACTTCCCGCAAATGCTGTTTATTTGGCACAAAACTCGACATTGTTATTGTTAGAAATAAACTTTTGCGTAGCAATATTTTTTAGTATTATAATTGGTAATTGTTTGGAGATGTTTACAATATAAAACCAATTCAAATTCACGCATGTATTACGACTACACGTGACGCTAGCGCAATCTCTTGTGAAACCCGGGAACTTAGTTGCGCACCTGATAAAATAGACGCATTTTTGGCTTCTAACGCCTCTTTCGTCCGGTTTTTTCTTCGTTGTTCGTTTACTAACAAAATAGACGCGATCTTCGCTTCGGCTGCGGTTTATTCTTATTAGTTAATTACAGGAGTAGTTTTGGTTAGTTTCTATTTTCTTTTCTTTGAAATTAATAAATATTAATTAAAGCTACCAACTCGCGTTGCTTCTTTGTGTATGTGTGTTACCCGGTCTGGTCCGTCCGAGCGATCATCCTCAAAGAAAGTAGGGCGAGGGATACCTCGCTATACGCAAAGTCCACGAACGCACAAATTGTTTTTCGAACGACACGGAGTTGAAATTTAATATTTTTCACGCTGTGCAACGAGAGATTATGTGTGATAATTAATCAATACTCTTATTGTTAGTTCGATTACTGTCCAAAAATTATCGATCTCTTTTACCCTGAATATCCTTAAGAATACTTATGTGCGCGCGCATTAGCGTCCAGCTTCCATTACCAAAAGAAGTGCGACTTTAAAATATACATCCGGGCTGTGTGAAATATATACAATACCAATAATTGTTTTTAAATACAAAGTTATTTATTACAGAAACTAGATTCTTTAGAATATGTGTTTTTATCCATTACTTTATTAATTTTCATTATTTTTATTTATTGGCTGTCCACACTGCCGATATGGGTTTTAAGCAAATAATTTCACAAAAATGTTTATTTATTACATATACTACATATGCAACATCGATACAACATATATATTATTATATATTTCAAAACGAATGCATTTTTTTTAATAATATCGGCACGAAACGTTTGCCTTGTAGGTGAAATTTTTTAAATTTTCCATATTCCAATATCTGACGATGTTATTTCTCCTTCAGAATACCTATTCCCCGCAATTTCCATTACATTGCCTTGAATATAAATATCCTTTGTAGTTTCGGTTATATTAGAATTCAAACTAAAAATTTTATTTATCACAAACAAAATATCATTATTAAGCAATACAACATTGTTTGGTGTTTCTGGCATTATCGTAAAGGCATCTTTTACGTTGATTGATTTTAATTCTATGCCACTTTCACTAATTTCAGCCAGGCCCATTTGAATTTCACAAACTCGTAATTGCAATTTTTGAGATTTTGCGATTTCTATTTCCGCTAAACAGCGCACTACTTGTTGTAGGGGGTTTTTAGGCGAACCAACGAGAGATTTCAAAAATCCTATGTAGCTCTCGAATGAAAATGCTGACAAATCCGTTATACAGCATTTAAAATGTCTAACGTCGTCAGCAAGGTGTATTAAATTATGATAATTCATCACCTGAGAATCATTGCCGTAATGATCAACCATAGTTTTGAAAAAATCGCGTAACAGTTTATCTGCAATATTCACATTATCTGCATTTTTAACTTTAAGTGGATCTGATAAAATGCGACATGCTTTTACTAATTTCCGAAAATGTTTGTATTTATGCTCTGGTAAAATATATCGCATAACAAACACACCACAATAAAGCAAAAAAAAACGATATTGAGTAGCTTTCCAATTTGAAAGGTCGCCAATGTCGAAAGTTTTTCTTTGAAATTCAATTGGCACATTTTTTGACACTGAAGATTTTAACAATTCTGTGCACATTTTACAATGTAATTTCGTCATAGATTTTATAATTTTATTGCCATGAATCCACATCGATAACAAAGATTTTATGGCTCCTAAACACAGCAAATGCATATAATCTAAAGGAAAATCACGAACAGGATCTAAATTTGGTATTCTGAGAAGATTTGCTGAACCTTTGCGATGATGTTCTGGTTGTCGTTGCATTTTAAAGGACAATCTTGTACATATTTCTACATCTGTTTCTGTAAATACTCTCTTATCGTTGACGGTTGTACCTTTAACTTCGCACCTTTCGCAAGAAAAAAATCCAGTGTGGCTCTTGGTATATTTTAGAAATGATCTTGCTGGAGTATCACAAATAATTGCAAATATTTTAAAAGAATAAAGTATTTCTGATATTATTATTCCATCTTTGGTTAAATGTCTTGATTCTTGTATGAATTCTTACAAGAAATCATTTGCTGATCCTGATTTTGAAGCACCACAGTACAACGCAATAAGAAACGGACGAGTATTATATTTTGAGTTATAAATTTCGCCAAGTATGAGCTAAAATGTAATTTTTGAATTTTTAAAGACATTAGCCCCATCAATATTTATAATCAGGTTTATTGTATCCTCTGCATATTCACATGGAATAATTTTTACCAAATTATATTCAATGCCTACATATATAAAATCGCACAGATCACCATTCAAATTTTTTATACCACGCACACAGTTTTTATTCATAATTGGAGTTTGCAAAAGGATCACAGCTGTTTTTGGCAGATCACTAAGACCAATTTCTCTTAATGTAACCAATAAATCGTCAATTGCACTATGTGTTAGTGTTTTCATATGTCGTAATGCCCAATTTCTGATTTTTATATTAACGTGGTCGTCGTTACCATCAGAAGTGTCTTTTCTGGTTACATTTTCTTCCTTAGTATAGTTTGTTTCTTCTGAGAAGTTTGAAGAAGAAGACAGATTAAAACTATTTTGTGAAAGTCGTGTAGTGTTTGTATCATCTACTAATTGGGTCTCTGTATCCGAAGAACTAAAAACTTCAGGTGAGCTATATTATCACTAATTTCATCAGCATCTTTACTTTTGCTTTCAGTCTTTTGTTTGCTAAGCAAACAACACTTTTTTAAACGTTCATACGAATTCATTTTTAAAAAAATCGCAAGTGCGTTTTCGCTAACAAAGATCTGGTTGCGATAACTAACAAACAATAACAATTTCCGGATGGTTCTAGATACACTCGTTTTAACCGGTTGAGTGCCAGAGGTCTTTTTTTGTTTCCAAATAAAAAATTGCCAAGCGGCGCTCTCTTCATTCCCTATTTCAAATGTGCTAGCATTTTTGAACATAGAACAGAAAAAGCGCGATCTTTACAAATTATGAATATGTATGGGTATACATAAAAATTGTTGTGTACATGTACGTTTATTAGGTATATTTAATAATTTTAATCAGATAATAATGTTAAATACAAAAAATGTTTGTATACTTACCTGTGTTGGCCCAGCCGTGGCCCAACCCTGGCCCAGCCCTGGCAAAGCTTTATCTGAGCACCGACCGAACTATGCGTTTAGCTTCTATGAATTGAGTTTATACAATGGTTGAAGCTATTTTGCGTAGCATGGGCCACTAGTGCTGCAAAGCCTGGTTGAAGCCTGGCACATAACCGCAATACAGCTTCAAACGACGTTATCATTTAAGCATTGCGGCAAGACTAGATGTTACAGCTGGGCCACTACTAGTAGTCAGACGTGCTACAAGGTTCGTCGTAAACCCTGAGCCAATGCTCAAGACTGGCTGAACATTGGCTTTGAGTGTTGGATCAAGATTCATACCGAACGTTGGTTCAGCGTACTTGTCAACGTTGGTTCAAGCTACCTTCCAAGGCTGGCTCAACAGTGGCATGACAATTTAATAATTCGTTTATAGGAACTTATTCTTTTATTAATTAGCATCGGGTCAGCAATGGTAATCATCATGAATAAATCCTCAAATGACGTTATCATTTCACTGCTAGCCCCGTCTTGTTGCCCAGCCTCGGACAAGCATCAACATACCTCGCCAGCCTTGGGCCAAGCTTTAGCCGATGGCAAATTTCTTACTGGGTAGTGACACGTATTTGTAAGACAAAAAAATTACAATACAAATATATTTTACATTAGAAAATACAGACTACAATTTGATATAAAGTGCACGAATCTAATCTCCACGCCTCAGCATTCGATTCTATCAACTTCAACGCGTCGCATCATCACAACCGTGAGTCATTATTATATAATATCCCGGAACAACAAATACGAATTCCTTTAACGCTCTACCGCTCGATATTAAGGGATAATTCCGTGCGCAATTTAACTATCTGGGCTTTAAAATCATAAACGCATAACGCATTACATATGATCTAGTACTGTGAGTCTACTTATCGCTCTTTCCTCGTTCTAGCCGACGGTTCCTTGTCTCTCCCGTTGTTACGGCGATCTTCGCAGGATACGTGATCAGCTGGTCTGATATCCCCGTCGCGCTCGGGCTCGTACGTGGTGACGTCACGCCGTCGATCAAGAAGCCCTGGTGTTGCTCGTCTCTAAACTCTAAATAGTAGGACAATTGATACATTCCTGGAATCGACCACGGGAGGGATTTTGGATACCGATGCCGAAGCCGATTTTGGTTTTGATCTCTCGTCCCGGAACCATCCGAGGAGGCAGAGCTCCTTCCCTGGAGTTCAAGGAAAACCTGGAGCTACCGTTGCTGTTCTCTACCAACTCTCTCTTTCTCTCTCGTTTTGGTTAGTTATTTACAATTTTGGTGAATCGTTAAGTTCTTTAGTTTTGTTATCTTTTGTTATGAGTTAGTTATGTTTTTGAAGTTCAGATTAGTGCCCACAGAACTGTGATCTCGTTACCGTTTTGCTACCGTTAAGATGCGTTTAAGTTGAGTTAAAGCTTTCTTATAGTTGAAATAAGAAAACTCAGATATAAGCATGGCAGTCGAGCTAAATTCTGTCGAAACGTAAATTTCAAAATCGCGTTAAGTTGAAGTTTTGTCGAGAAAAGTCTCTTGAAGTTTTGTTGGTCTTGCTACCGTAATCCGTTGTCTAAAATTGTTACGTTACAATTTTGTATGCTATCTAAAAATTTAGTTGAATCTTGTAATTTGCTATCTTGAGAACAAATTGTTAAAGGTTAAAAGAACCCTATCATCTCTCCACAACCTGCCTAACTGAGCATACGCGACGTGACCATTAGTTTGGTGAAAATTTTTCAGTATAGTTTGATAAAGTTGGCTTAGGATAGCCTGGCGCCCAAAAATTTTCGTTAAGATGAGTTCACGGTAAGTTACGGTCGTCACAGTATATATTGTGACGTGGTATTTGGGGAGGGTCGGGCAACTTCCACCACGTGCGCTTTAATATGCCGTTGGACGCCAGCCAGGATCCACCTGGCCCTGCTGGGTGCTGAAAATCTTCAAAAGAAAGGAAATTTGGGGACCAGAATAAAAAAATAGAAAAATTCCCGAATCCCTTTTTAACTAATCCATTCGAACATAAACCTGATCTCCGGAATCAATTTATTGCCGGCTACAAAAAAACGATGACCGGTACAATGAAATTTGAAAAAGAAAAGACCGGAAAGATAAAAACCCGGATCACCGGAAAGATACGAACAATAAAAAATTAATAATCAGAAACGCGATCAAAATAACAAGACTTAAATAATAGAAAAATTCCGGACGGAATCCAAGGGTTGGATTTCGACCGGCTCTCGACAAGATGGCGGCCGGGATTCGACCGGCTCGCCCGCGGCTCTCGCTCTTTCTCTCACACGCACACACACACTCTTTCACTTGCAAACACTTAATTACTATCCCGAGGAACTCCCGGAGAAGCTAGGCGGTTCCCCTGGACAACCAACTTCCGGCCCGGACGTCCGGAACCGGAATTTAATAATGGAAGAGGGGAAGGGACGCCTCCTCTTCCCCCCCGGAACTCGTCCGGGTACCTGCCGGGCGACCGGGACTTGGACGTTCCAACCGGCAGGTCGGATACCCGGGGAAAAGATAACAAAAAATAGCCGAAGAAACGAAAAAAGAATCAAACGAGGAGCTTCGGCGAAGCCTCGCTCACAAACCTTTAATATTTTAACTACAGAGATCGCTCGCTCTCCTCCCTTCTCCGAAAGTGCGTCGTCGACCACGTTCTGGTCTATTCTGGTTCCATATATTAACAATAATAATTATAAACTTTATTCCAATAATAATAATATTTACAATAATCACATTACCAAAAAAAATATTTTCCAATAATCCATTAAAAATAAATTTAATTTTATGTATATTAACAATAATATTCACCATACATATAAGTATAATTACTTCTTCATTCTGATTCTCCATAATTACATTTCTTATAATAATTGGAGGTCTATTAATTCTATTTTTATATTTTACAAGAATCTCACCAAATGAATTCAATAACATTAAATATAATACATTAATTTCATTTATTATCAAACTATTTATAATTTTAATAATAATATTCTTAATTATAAAATTTTATATAATCAATGATTTCATAATCATCAATCAATGAAAAAAATCAAATAATTTAAATTACAACTATATAAACAAAATAATATATTGTTAATAATGGCGTCTTTTCTAAGTTCAACCTAGCGTCCTTCCTTCACGGCGTGGAACACGAGAATGAGTCGTCGTCTTCGTCCTCCTCGAAGAGGGGGAAATCGACCGGAGATCGTAGCACCGGATCTTCCGCCGGCCCGTACGGTGCTGCCCTCCGAACTAACGGCAGTTCCCTAACTGGCGCGGGACAGTTTGAAACCGGTGTCTCCCGGATTCCGTCTTCCTGATTCCCCTGTCGCCCGTGCGGTCGATTTACGATCGATGCCTCGTTGCGAATATAGGAAAGAGAATGAGCCGGAGAAAGTGACAGCAGAGGTTAGGTTGTCCAGGAGATACGACGATGCCTTACCTGTTACACGGGATTCGAGTTCCTCGATTTCCGTGTTCGACGCCTGTTCCAGGTAGGACGCTTTTCATTAACATTTGTTGATGGGGTTCGAAAAACCCCCATCACAATATATATACAGGGTGTCCGGCATAAGATGTCGATGCCGAAAGGTGGTGTGCGACGTCCGTTCGCCGACTTGCCAACTGGCTCACGTACCCGGATAAATTATTGTTAAGCCTAACACCACGAGGGTGCTTAGCTGTGCGACCTCACCTCTCACAGTGTTCGCGATCGCGAAAGGTAAGGGGGGAGCGGAGCTGAGCCGGGACCCACCGGACAGTCTCCCTCTCCCGGAGCTGGTCCCCACTCGCAGCGTCTCCCACCTCGCAGCGATCTCACCGAGCTCGATATCGGCGAGATCGTTGCCGTTCCAGGTAGTCGCTCGCTCGACCCGAGCCCCTTCAGACGGGGACTCTATGTATGCTTTTAGGCTACACTGGTAAGTCTGGTAAAATCAACCATCCTTACCTTATCCCACGAGGCGTTCTCGTGATCGTAGAGCTAGCGCGGTGTTCGCGTTATACCTTTCCTAGTGCGGTGTTCGCACTTCCTTAAGCGGAGTTCGCTTCCTTTTTCTAGTGCGGTGTTCGCACTTTGTAGTGTCTCTGAGACAACTCGAGGTGTTCTCGGGTTGTCTTTCCTTCGGGGATTAGCCTCATTTTCGCTCCCAACCCTCCGGCTTCCAGGCGCCCTAGCGCCTGGTCCAGGCGGAGTTCGCCTCGCGCGTCACAGCGGAGCTCGCTTTGCGCGTCATTTTCGGGTATCTTAGCACTCATTGCACGAGCCTCGCGCTCGGAGACTTAGTGCCTTTCTTTTTCTGTTAAGTTTTTTTATTGTTGAAAATATATATTATTACGTTTCTCGTTAAGTCGCTTCTTTTTCTTTATTAGCGTCTCCTACCCTTGTCCGTCCGAGCGAGCCGAACGTTCTGCTCTACCACCGGTAGTCTCCGCTTTGTTTCTTTGTATTCGTGGTGATCGGGATTTGCCCGTCGTTACAGTCTCGCACAAATTGGTCCTTCGAGCCGGATCTCAAGTCAAACTTGAGGTATCGGCAAAATTTAAGAAGTTACAAAGCGTTCTTCGGTGGTCGTTAGCAACGATTGTTTTCGGTCGTTTGGTTCGGTTAGGAGAGCTAAAGCAAGTATGGCAGAAGGCAAATTAAAAAGAGAATACGCCGTAAGCGTCGCGGTATATCGAGAAGATCTCGTGCGTCTTCTTACTAATATTAAGAAACGCGGAGTCAATCGTTACACCTCTAGTTATCTCGAGGAACGATTGAAACTCGCAAACGACTTCCACGACAACATTCGGGAATGTCACATTAAATTCAGCGCGAGTTATGAGCCGCAGGATTTAGTAGCCACTCCATACGTCCTCAACAACGTATACGAGTCGGCTTTAGAAGCTTTTGAGGCAGTTGAAAGCTATATTTTAGATCATTTGGGTCGTTTAGAAGAGAACTCGGCACCCGTTATTACGAGTTCCAGTTCTCACACTGAGTGCAATGTCCCATCTTCAATGAGACTTCCAAAAATCGACTTACCAAAGTTTAGTGGTAATTACGCCGAATAGCTAACGTTCCATGATACGTTCAAAGCCATGATCCACGACAATACCGGGTTGCCAGGAATTCAGAAATTCCATTATTTAAAATCGTGTTTGGTAGGAGAGGCTCGAACCGTAATTCAAGCTCTTACGGTGAGTTCTGACAATTATGACATTGCCTGGACCACCCTGGTCTCCAGGTATCATAATCGCCGAATCATTACGGCGACGTTGCTTAACCGATTTACCCAGTTAGGTTCTGTTGACGGCAACGACTTGACGGCTTTGAAAGCATTACGAGACACAGTAGCTGTCACTCTAGACGCACTTCGGAACTTAGAGTATGCAGTGGACTTTTGGGATCCACTCATCGTTCATTTGGTAGCGAGTAGTTTCGATCCAGCATTTAGATTGAAATGGGAACGATGTATAAGTGACCTCGCGGAATATCCGACATATGCGAAGTTGACCGAGTTTTTGTCGAGTAGAGTCAGTATGCTGGAATCATTAGGATTAAATAAATCCAGCGTGGTTAAGGGGCCTGAACGGCCAATTAAATCACATACCACGAGTGTGCGGAATTCCAAGTGCGTCCACTGCGGTCAGAATCACTCACTTACTCGCTGTGAGAAATTTTTGAGTCTACGACCGCCAGCTAGATTAAATTTAGTCCACCGAAAGAAGCTATGCGTGAATTGTTTGCGAAGTGGTCATTTCACTTCGGCATGCCCTAGCTCTTTCCGGTGTAAAACCTGTGCAAAGCCACACAATACCTTGCTGCACCTGGGGGAAACGAACACCTCAGTCAGCAGGTTATCGCCAGTTACCTCCCCACCGGCCGACACTCCCGCGTCTATATCTTCCAACGCGGAAATTAATACGCATTTAAGCATTAATGATACGCGAACGGTATTGCTTGCTACCGTTTTAGTGCAGGTGTCTTCAAACAACGGAAGACACGTGGTAGCAAGAGGCTTAGTAGATCCGGGGTCAGAATCGTCATTCGTTACCGAAAATTTAGTGCAATTGCTTCGGGTTAAACGGGTTCCAGTTAATGCCTCAATTTCCGGGGTTTCAGGACAGGTTTCTTTAAAAGTTAAAGGGGAAGCGGTGATACATTTCCGTTCGCTCAAGGGCAGTCGGGCGGCTTTGACCGCGTCAGCCTTGATACTTCCAAAAATAACTAGTTACATGCCTGCGTCCTTTTCACCTTCGAATTTCCCCGAATTGAAACCAGAGGATCTCGCAGATCAGGCGGAAATTTCGCGTTCACCGATCGACTTTCTTATCGGCGCGGATTATTACCCGCAGCTTTTGGCCAACAGATCGTTGACCTCTGTTGACGGTGCACTATTGGCACAATCAACCATTTTCGGATGGGTAGTTTCGGGCGTTTTACCCCATCACTCGCGTTCTACAACGACCACGGTGCATCATTGTTGCAATTTAGAGCAGGGATTGCGGCGATTCTGGGAGTTAGAAGAGGTTCCCGAGTCGACCTCCGTCTCGGATGAGGATCATTTCTGTGAGGAGTTCTTTCAGAAAACAGTAGAGCAGGAAGGATACCAATGGGCGGTTTGTGGTTGTGCTTCCGTTCAAAACCGGTTTCGATAGTTCGAATTTAGGAGCTTCTCGGCATATAGCAGAAGCTTCCTTGCGTCGGGTAGGCAAGAGTTTTATTAATAATCCTACCTGGAAGGAACAATACGTTGAATTCATGCAAGAGTATGAGTCGCTTGGACACATGACTCCCATTGCAAATACTTCTTTGGTTGCAAAGAATCGAGTTTACCTTCCTCACCACGCGGTTGTCAAGTCGGTGTCAGGAAAGGAAAAGGTCAGGGTAGTTTTTAATGCGTCTAGCAGGACAAGCACGGGAGTATCACTCAACGATGTCCTGTTGGTAGGTCCAAAACTACAAAAGGACATAACCTCTATTTTATTAAATTGGCGAGGTTACCAAATTGCCGGAGTAGCGGACGTCGTCAAGATGTTCCGCCAGATACTTGTCCGACCTCAAGATCGCGCGTTACAATCGATTCTTTGGCAAACTCCCCGTGGGGAGCAAACTTTCGAATTAAATACCGTTACCTACGGGACCGGTCCCGCGCCGTTTTTAGCGATGCGAGTTCTGAAGGAACTTGCCGTTCGTTTTGGAAATGAATTTCCGCACGCACAGAGGGTCTTGTTCGAATCGGTTTACGTAGATGACTTGCTGTTCGGTGCAGATGACATTGCTTCTCTGGAACTAATCCAAAACCAGTTGGTGAAATTGCTCTCGAAAGGAGGGTTTTCACTCAGTAAATGGGCTACTAACGCCCCCCGAAATCCTAATGTAGTCTCCTCTCCAGAGAATCACATTATTTTTTCCGATCCAGAGGAGAATCAGCACAAAATTTTAGGCATAGCTTGGGATACGGTGGAGGATATGTTTTTGTTCCAGATCAGCACGGAGGTGGTTACTACAGTCACCAAGCGAACGTTACTCTCCGAGAATTCCAAGATCTTCGATCCCATGGGCTGGATTTCTCCTGTAACGATTGTATTAAAGCAATTAATGCAATCAACGTGGCTGCTGAAACTTTCTTGGGATGAGGAGATTCCGGAGCCCACGCGCTCCAAGTGGCTTCACGCATATAATCAGCTAGGGGAGCTGAAAAAACTAAAGTTACATCGATGGGACAACTTTCGACCCGGCAGTCGATTCGAGTTAATCGGATTTTGCGATGCATCGTCCTTAGCGTACGGTGCTGTAGTATACTCCAAGGTTACGGCCTTGGATGGGACAGTAACGGTTAACTTGATAATGGCCAAGGCCAAAGTAGCACCTATTAAAACAGTTTCAATCCCTAGATTAGAGTTGGTAGCTGCTGCACTCCTAACGAAGCTTTTGTTGCATGTAAAAGCTTCTCTGTCTCGACCGGTCCATTCCATTTCCTGCTTTACAGACTCGCAGATCACGCTGGCCTGGATCACCCAACAGCCGTCTAAATGGAAGGTGTTCGTCGCCAATCGCGTCTCGTACATCCAGACGGAACTCCCGGAGGCTCGATGGGCTCACGTCAAGGGCACCATCAACCCAGCGGACTTGAACTCTCGGGGCATCCCGCCCTCAGAATTAGTAAATTCCAGGTTATGGTGGAATGGGCCTGACTTTCTGCATTCGGAACTCGTCACTGTTCATCGTGAGCTCGACACCGAGGAGGAAAGACGGACAACTGCTCTCCACGTACATAAGCCAGAGGACAACGACCTTGCATTCTTTGACAGGTTCTCATCGTTGCCAAAAACGATTAGAATAATCGCCTATGTACGACGATTTGTAGGTAGATGTCGAGATCCCACAACAGTGCATGAGTCCTTTTTTTCGGTGCATGAGTTACAGGTCGCGTAGCTCTCGATCTTCAGAATGGTGCAGGCGGCGGAATTTCAACGGGATTTACTCCACTTGTCGCGAAAGGAGAAGTTACCCTCTCGATCACGACTCCTTTCTTTGGATCCTTTTTTGGACTCTGACGGATTAATTCGAGTCGGAGGAAGACTCCGAAATTCGTCCTTGTCAGAGAACGAAAAGCACCCGTTGTTGCTTCCTCCTGGCCATGTTGCAGATATGCTAATTCATAGCATACATCTCCGCTCTCTTCATGGCGGACTGCAATTAACCTTGACCTTGTTAAGAAAAGAAGCTTGGGTCATTAATGCCCGATCAGCAGTCAAGCGCATCCTGCATGGTTGCGTAGTGTGCGTACGGGAAAGGGCATCGGTAGGTACCCAACTTATGGGTTCTCTCCCCGCACCTAGAGTTACGCGAAGTCACCCGTTTTCCCACACTGGAGTGGATTACGCAGGGCCGTTTATAATTAACATTAGTTCAGGTCGAGGGTCAAGAACACGGAAAGCTTACATCGCTTTGTTTGTGTGTCTGGCCACTAGAGCGATTCATTTGGAGCTAGTGTCTAATTATGACACCGAGTCATTTTTAGCTGCGTTTTCTCGGTTAGCGGCGCGGCGCGGTCGACCTTCCGTAATGTATAGCGATAACGGGCTAAATTTTCAGGGTGCAAATGCGGAACTCAGGCGTGAGTTCAAGGCCGCCTTGAGACATGCAGCCACCCACGATCTCGAGCCACTTGCCTGTATAGATTGGCAATTTATCCCAGTAGCGAGTCCACATTGGGGAGGAATCTGGGAAAGTGGCGTTCGAACGGTCAAATACCATTTAAAACGTATTGTGGGGAAATTTGTACCCACATTTGAAGAATTTGTTACAATTTTATGTCGCGTGGAGTCATGCCTCAATTCTCGCCCGATCGCGAAAATTCACGACGACCTAGAGAGTCTAGAAATGCTTTCTCCAGGGCATTTTCTAACAGGGAGAGCGCTCCTCGCTCCTCCTGAGAGGTCAACGCTCGATCTCAAGGAAACAACCTTGAATCGATGGCAGCGGACAATTAGGATCACAGAGGCATTCTGGAAAAAATGGTCCTCTGAATACTTGTCCACGCTTCAATCACGTTCCAAGTGGCGTACAAAAACGGATGCGTTTAAACCAGGGGACATCGTGATCATAAAAAATCCTAATAATCCACCCTGCAGGTGGAGTTTAGGTCGGATCCTAAAACTAATTCCGGGAGTAGACTCGGTGGCTCGAGTCGCTCTCGTAAAAACAGCGAATAAAGAGATCCAGCGGAGTTTTTCACAATTATGTAGACTCCCTGCGACAGATACGGATTCCTAGGAAAACATTTACTTCTTAGGTTCAACCACCTCGGCTGCCTCATGTAATGCGGGCATGTGTCCTTTTAAAGCTGAGAATCGGTAGCCGAGGTCGGAATCGGTTCAATTTAATTTAATTTAATTTAATTTTGAATATCTCGAAACACTATTTACCCGTTCGCTAGGGTAAACAAAGTGATCCGGATAATGTTTGACAACAAATCCGTGGCTCCAACAAGTTTCGACAATTTGGCGTGGGAATTCTCCACGAATCGCGGCAAATTTTCATCTTCGCGCGGTTTGGTGTCATTTCCGGTCATGGTGGTGCATTGACGCTGCACTCGCTTTACGCGTCAATGGGGGGGAGTTTGTTCGCGATCGCGAAAGGTAAGGGGGGAGCGGAGCTGAGCCGGGACCCACCGGACAGTCTCCCTCTCCCGGAGCTGGTCCCCACTCGCAGCGTCTCCCACCTCGCAGCGATCTCACCGAGCTCGATATCGGCGAGATCGTTGCCGTTCCAGGCAGTCGCTCGCTCGACCCGAGCCCCTTCAGACGGGGACTCTATGTATGCTTTTAGGCTACACTGGTAAGTCTGGTAAAATCAACCATCCTTACCTTATCCCACGAGGCGTTCTCGTGATCGTAGAGCTAGCGCGGTGTTCGCGTTATACCTTTCCTAGTGCGGTGTTCGCACTTCCTTAAGCGGAGTTCGCTTCCTTTTTCTAGTGCGGTGTTCGCACTTTGTAGTGTCTCTGAGACAACTCGAGGTGTTCTCGGGTTGTCTTTCCTTCGGGGATTAGCCCCATTTTCGCTCCCAACCCTCCGGCTTCCAGGCGCCCTAGCGCCTGGTCCAGGCGGAGTTCGCCTCGCGCGTCACAGCGGAGCTCGCTTTGCGCGTCATTTTCGGGTATCTTAGCACTCATTGCACGAGCCTCGCGCTCGGAGACTTAGTGCCTTTCTTTTTCTGTTAAGTTTTTTTATTGTTGAAAATATATATTATTACGTTTCTCGTTAAGTCGCTTCTTTTTCTTTATTAGCGTCTCCTACCCTTGTCCGTCCGAGCGAGCCGAACGTTCTGCTCTACCACCGGTAGTCTCCGCTTTGTTTCTTTGTATTCGTGGTGATCGGGATTTGCCCGTCGTTACAGTCTCGCACACACAGGTATACGCATATTCGAACAACAATAACCTGCGTTATGCGTTCAAATGGATTCAAACCCGGCTCTACTTCCAGGTTAACCCGGCTTTCGCTATGAAAGACCAAGTTTCAAAACGTAGCTGCCACCTCGAGTCCATCCCATTGCTGGGCGTCGCTTTCCCCGGAAGAGTGGTGTCCTGCTCTCATTGCAGCCGCAGAGGAACTGGGATTTCCCTTATACTTGGGGCCAACGTATTGCTTTTTAGGGCGCAGTCGTATCCCCTCAACCTCATCGAGTTACATTTTTGGCCTTGTGTTTTGCGCGGTGCCTCTTTAGTATATGTGTATATTCGGGCGGTGCGCAACTCGGTCTTATCATCATTATCATTAGTCTGACCGGTCTTAACACAGTATGCCGTAAATCTCGGTGTCGCCAATCACCCGACTGTCGAGCATATGCCGTTCATCGCAGTACCCACCATTCTCCCTCAAGCGGGGCTTGAGGTGTCCGGCCCCGAGGTACCAATCTATTTAACCCCTTTGGTGTACTGGGCTGAGGAGCTTTATACCGTCTCCCCGAAGGGATAATGTGTCAGTGTGCTTTGTGTATGTGTCCAGTAGTATGGAAAAGTCTTCCTACGGGCCTTAAGCCCCCGAAGGCTCCGCTCGGGTAACCGCAGGATCGCTAGAACGTCCTGTATGCACGTACGGATGGTGTTGCCTTGCAACTGCATCCATCCGCTTGATGGTGTCGCCGTGCGACTGCTTCCATCCGCTTGACGGTATCGCCTTGCGGCTGCATCCATCCGCTTGACGGTATCGCCTTGCGGCTGCATCCATCCGCTTGACGGTGTCGCCTCGCGGCTGCATCCGTCTCGCAATTAGGTGCACTCCTACGGTGATGAACCCGGATAGATCCGTGGTCTTAAACACCAACAAATCGGGGGTTGGGACGCACCCAAATTGGCTTCCCTCCAATTCCAGCCGGAAGTGGAGAGGAGCCAACTGCCGCGGGTTTTCATCTCCCACACCCAACTCGGTCCTCGAACGGGGTCCAAAAATGCGGCGGGGCGACTACCCTTAATATAAGGTCACTATCTATATAACACAAGCACACCCCTGCTAGCTCAGTCCCAGGGTGGACATTCGTGGGTTCTCTGGGTAGTCCAGAATAAATAGTGACACTAATTGTATGACACAATAATAAGGTTATATTCAAATACCAGCGATACAAATAACTAAACAAATGGGTACAACACAAATCACGCCTCAACGTCGCAACGTTCGAAACGCCAATCACCAACCGGTAACATCATCACTACAAACGTGAGTCATACATTCTCATTCTCATACAAATGAACGGATTCCTTAATGTTACGCAAGGTTGAAAGGGATATTCCCCTGCGCTATGTGACACAATTCTTGGCTTTAAATTTATAATATATATCAGTCGCCGTGATGCAATATTCAATCTCTATACAATATAGTTCACGTCTAGGGGAAGGTGCGGCAAGATGAGGTAGGGGGGCAAGACGGGATAGTCCCTGTACCAAGTGATGCAGAAGTGCCGATCACAATCAATTATGCGGATTCGATGTGTTGCTTCAGTCGCAGACGACAATCAACCAGCCAGCGAAGCACGTGCTTGCATGTTTGAATTAGACCACATTTCATCATATTGTGCAATTTCCTTGTTTTTTCATGATAGTTTTTCACTTGTGGAATTAGTGTTAAATGGTGGAAATTTCCCTGTGAATGTATATGTTTCTAAAACAGAATTCCGTAGGGAACAAGGTAAGGATTTTACATTTTACCTTTGTAAATCTTATTTACAGAATATGCTGGTACGTTTGTGTTTAGACGAGAAGGGGCAAGATGGGGTATTAAGAAATACGTTACCCCATCTTGCCCCACATAAATATACGAATAAATGTTACTATTCTAGGATGGTTAGAAACTATAAACGAAAAGAAGATGACGATGATAAAGCCACACATGTGTGCCCACGCTGTCAACTCGTTAAATAATCGTTGTTAAATAGTATATTAATAAGTACCCCATCTTACCCACGGGGGTACCCCGTCTTACCCCGCCTGAGGGGCATGATGGGGACAAATGTGTTTTTTTGAGTTTTCATTTTTATAATTTCAATGCTGTGAAAACCTCGGTTTAATTGTAGTTAAATTGAAAGATTATTTATTACAGAATTAGTAAAAAATAAATTTAATTTTTTTACTACAAAAACCAATGTTTTATTCATTATTGAACCTTAACTACCCCGTCTTGCCCCACCTTCCCCTACTTATCGTGTGCTGTTTGTCTAGACGACGACCATTCCCCCTCTCGTTCGCGGCTGGGTTGCCTATGTTGGAATACCGAATCAGCTGATTCGCATTGTCTCCATCCGCTGACTTGGCCCGTGATGACGTCACGACACCACTCGGCCCTGACACTCTCCCTGCTGCGTCGGGACTCCTGCCCGTCACCCACGTCCTACACCGATAGATAGCTCCAAGGGGTAGCTGGACTGGATGCACCCGTTGCACCCGCCCCAGGATGGCTCCAACAGCCCCTCTTTGGTCTCTTCCAGTGGTTCAGGGTGTATGCCCCGAATATTGGAAGGGAATATTCCTCCAGGAATATTCGGGATTCGTTGTAGAAGACCGACCGCCACCCTCCTCTGCGATACAAGTCGGAGAATATCACGAGATCGGTTTGGGCGATTCCTCTAAGTCCTGAGTGGTTCCCCAGGAACCCACTCACTGATATATATTGAGACGATTCGGCTGCTACCTACTGTTCTCCTCAAGGACATGTCAAAGTCTCCGGCGAACTTCGACGGGGTCGGTATGGTAGAGCCCGCTCGCAATTACCGCATTTACCGAGCGGTAAGAGCGAGCGCGGCCGCGAGATGGCACTGCCTGTATGAGGCTTTGCCATCACGCATCACCTACCCATACTACTAATTTGATTTTTCGAGCGTGCCTGAGCACGCTCGACGGCTCAATTCACCGTTTACGCTCGATTTCAGCGTTCTAAAAGCTGCAGATGTACCGTATCGAAAATTTGAAATGTATTTCAAATTCTCGATACATATGTATGTACTGAAAATTTGAAATGCAAATCAATTTTTCGATAATCGAGCGTAACAAATGGATTTCAATATTTTCGATCGGGCGTCGCATTATTGCACTTGCATGTAAATTGTTTTTTACATGTAAACATGCATTTTGCTTCGCCCAAAAAGTCTGTTATTTAAAAAGGGGCCCCTCCAACGCCCCTTTTCGTGAGACACAACCAATAATTGTGTAATATTTCGTCTCCCCGATTCCATTTGACATAATATTATGAAGCATGCAATGAGTTTTTCACAGCGGTTCATAAATGTACCGCTGTGAAATCAATGTAGTCAACGTTGTCGTTACGCGATGAGGATACGTATCACGCTGCAAATATTCGTAATTCGGCGTCAGTACATTAGAGCCCGCCCGCAATTACCGCATTTATTGAGCGGTAAGAGCGAGCGCGGCCGCAAGATGGCACTGCCTGTACTAGGCTTTGCCGTCACGCAGTGATGTTAGCTGTGCCGCAAAAACTCGCGCATGCGCGAGAAAATAGCCTCAACGACGTGCCTAGACACTGTGAAAGGGGGTACTTCATGGACCCAACTTTGTTACAAAGTTTTGTTTCTAAAAATCATAAATTATAATTTTTTTAATTAAATGAAAATGGCTTATTCCAACATGTTTAACATGCAAATAAATATTTTATATAAACTTGTAAAAAATTAAAATATCTTTATTCAAATTTTAGGGGTTACCAAAAAACAAAATTTAATTATTTTTAATGGGAATATAAATTTTCTGTATTGTGAAGCTCGAAATGTTCTGAATCTACTTCAAAATTTGTACAGTTAATATTATTATTCATTTGGAAGCTTGACCGGACGACACAAAGAGCGAACACAGTATCGTTACGTAGCCGCTTTCGCTTTTTATTTTTTAAATCTGTCACGATTGAAAATATTCGTTCCGCTTCTACATTAGAGTGTGGAAAAGAAAGAACAATATACTAATAAGTCTAAATTTGGAAACACATAATTATCATTATAATCTTTACTTTCTAATATTTGTATCCACATCTCATCAATTTCTAAACACGCTAACTCTTTTTTTTGCAAAATATCAAAATGCATTGGTAAAATTTCCCGTTCTAAACGTAATTGATTAACATTAATATTTGAAATATGCGTGGCGATATACAATAAATCTTTAATTTCATTTCGACCTTCCTGATACACTTCTCGCTTCTAAAAAACTCAACTCTTTGAAAAAACTATCATTATAGGGCAATCGTTTCATCATTTTCCGCATTGCTGTTTTATAAAAACTTAAATCATTTATTATAATTTCATTAAATCTACTGATTCTGAACATTGTTCTATCAAAAAACGTTCACATTCTGGTCCTACATATATACTGGGCAGATCTTTAATAATTTTTTCATCTTTTAAATTTAAAGGCGTCAGGATTAATAAAATCTTGACCAATTTCGCGTATTAAACGTTGGCTGCAATTAAAATTTGTATGAGTTAAAACCTTTCGCGATTGAAAAAGAGCATTAGACTTATTAAAAAAATCCAACGAATATTTTAAAAATACCAAAGAAGCTTTACGGGAATCATCATTCAAATAAGTTTATATATCATCTGCGGATTTTAAATTATCTTTAAAAACAACTAATGTAAAGAAATTATTTAGTACTTCCCAAATTATTAAGAAGTCTGATAACACACTTCTGTAATACAAGCCATCTTGTTTTTGATAATTTGAGAATTTTATTTTTTTCTGCTTCAAAATAATTCTGGAATTCCTATAAAATCGCACATCTCTTTGCGCTGCCCAAAATACAAGATGCAACCTGTCTAAAAATACTTTTGCAAGATTAAGGTGATTGTTTACAGGGTTTACTAGCTATGATTGCGGATGAATGGCAAGTACAATTTAATAAAACAGCATGCGGTACCTGAGATTTTAAACGCAAAAAGAAGGAATTATTGCATCCAGTCAATACCGATGCATTATCACTTGCCATTCCTACAATATTTTGCAACGAAATATCCTTTTTTGGAAAATAGATTTAAATGTTTCATATATCGAGTTCGCGGAAGAATTTCGAGCATCTAACTTTACTAATTCTAATAATTGCGTTTTAACTGTCTTACTCTCCGGACATAAATATTGTACTAAAATGAAAAGAAGTTTTGTATCCGAAATATCTGTAGATTCATCAATTAAACATCTTTTAATAAGGAAACAAAATGGTTTGCAGTTTGAAAAGGAATATTATGCTCAGCAAAAAATCCTGCTAAATTAATTTCTTCCCGTTTTACTTTTTCTGCAGGTGTCAATTCATCTACTTTTTCAGGTTATGAGAATTGATTAGTATTTACGTTATTGTTATTATTATTATTATTATTATTATTATTATTATAACACATTATATTTTTTAAATATTTAACCGTCTGTGAATGTTTTATCAAATCAGTATTGCAACACTTGATGGTTTTGCTAGGGTTTTCCTAAATCCCGCCAACGTCTTCTAGCGCCAAATACATATACGCCCCTGCTTTTCCACGCATGCGCGTGAAATTGCAGCACAGCTAACATCACTGCGTGTAGCCAGTGGCTGACCCCGAACGTGCGGTCGCAGTGTATATAAATGAAGTAGCTGTTTTGTAACCATTCGTAATCATTTCGGAAATTAAAGACAGAAGTAAGATACTGTTGTGTGACAGACGTAAGAATAAAATCGTATCAATGTGCGTTGATCAGATGTTATCCTCTAATTATCAAAAATTTCACATCAAAATAAAATTCCATTGTTTCTAAACATATTCATTTACTTAAAACTAGTTAGTTCGTTATATTAAAAAGATAGGAAGTAAAGGCGTCTGTTGAAAATTTAGAACTAAACAAATAAATCTAATTGAACGTGATGCCAATCTAATTCTCTTATTCACCAAGCAAGTGATAACGAAAATGTTTAAATCTTGCTTTAATTGATAGAAATATCTTAACCTTTGAAAAATTCAAAAACGTACAGAATCGCGTATGTTACAAATACAAAATTCATTTTCGAAAATGCAAAAACTGAACCTCTATAAATACTGTACAATATAGCCTCACATTTTTCAAAATGGAATAATATATCTTTTTATTATATGTTATTTTTATACGAAAATAATTCCGGCTCGAGGTCATACATAGCGTGGTGGGAAAAAAACCTATGGAACAGCCTAATAGATAGTGTGATGGGGGTTTTTCGAACCCCATCAACAAATGTAACGAAGCGTCCTACCTGGTAAGGGCGTCGAACACGGGAATCGAGAAACTCGAATCCCGGTTAACCGGTAAGGCACCGCCGTATCTCCTGGGCAACAAACCTAACCTCGTTTCTGTCATTTCGCTGCTCGCTGTCTCTTTCCATGATTCCACGGGGGTATCGATCGTGAATCGACCACGAGAGCAACGGGGGAATCGAAGCCTGGAACACCAGCGGCCATCTCGTTACGCGGGAACCGGGAGGCAATTCAAGTCGCGGCCGTCGCAAGGAAGGAGATACTCTCCCCGCACCCGCAAGGACCGGGGAAAAACCACCGGAGCTGCCCCAGCTCCAGCGGAGAGTCTTCCACACCGGTACCCGGACTTCCCGGAAGAGACTACGTCCGGAAAAACGGAATCCGGGAGACGCCGAACCGTCCCGCCTCATCCGGAAAGAAGCTGGTAGTTCGGAGGGCAACACCGTATGGGCCGGCGAAGGATCCAGCGCTGGCACGATCAACTTCCCCCTCTCCAACGCCGAGCCACGGAGCTCATTCTCGTGTTCTACGTCGACCCAGGAGGACGGAATCTTGCCAACTTCGAGTATCGGCCATATTGGGAACGTGGGAAACGACGCCAAGCCGGAGAAATCGGGAGAGCGAGTCACGTTTCGCCCTTTTCTTCTTTTTTGAAGCGAAGGTTCGTGAGCGGAGCTTTAAAAGCTTCCTGTGTCATTCTTTTTGTTTCCGTTCTTTTTCTTTATTTTTATTATTTTGAGACCCGGTTCCAGGCGTCCGCACCGGGCCCATTGCCCAGGGGAGCTTCCCGGCCTCTCTGGGAGTTCCTCCCGTAGGAATTGGAGTGTGAGAGTGAGAGAGAGAGTGCGTGAGTACGAGAGAGGAGCGGACGAACGGGTTGCGTTCCGGCCGCCATTTTACGACACGCCGGGTGAAATCCTGAATTTTCCCCGGATCGATCTTGCTGTTAATAAGCGACTATTAATATTATTACTGATATTATTATTAGCTTTATTTTCCTTTTTTTTTTATGTAAAATAATATTTGTACCGGCGATCCGGGTTATCAATAGTTTGGCCGATTATTTCTTTTTATGTTATTTCTTTTCGATGATGTTCGGCGTTATTTGGTTTGACTGGGAATAAAGATCCGGATTTTATTAGATTCCGGGCGTTTTTTATTTATTTTTCCGCTCCCCCAAGTTTTCTTTCGTAGATTTCCAGCACCCAGCACGGCCAGGTGGATCCTGGCTGGCTCCCAACGGAAGATTCAACGTGCACGTGGTGGAAGTCGCCCAACACTCCCAAATACCACGTCACAATAGATAGTTAAAACATTAAATATACGCGAACAATGAAGTCATAAACAAAATAAAATAACTATCAGATTTTAGTGGGAAGTGAATGAATTAATATTTTCTAATTAATCTTAACATAGAACATACTATTTATCCCTTAACTCTACATAACTTATTACTATTCTTCTTGAGTCTATCATGCCCCGAAAACGTCTTACTTAGTCTTTTCCTTAAGATTCTCTTAAAGTTGCGTCCTATATAGTGTTAGCCCAGACACGTACCCCGCTTTACCGACAAATACAATCTGACTTCTTACGTCTTCAATAAGAACCGCAATTGCTTGCGCTTCTCCCAAATGAAAATTAATAGCGTAAAGAATGTGCGTATGGTAGATTTTTTCCATAAATCGAATAAAAAGTTTCAATAATGTAATCTTTTTATCGCCAAGCGTAAGTGACGCCATGTTGAATCGTCACGTGCGATATTCCCCGCATTGGAAAATAATATTCACAGCATATATTGAAAATAACGAATAATACGCACATTCCTGAGCTGTGATAGAAGAGGACAAAACCCTAATTATCTGTTTCCGGTTGGAAACAAGCTGACAGGAAGTCAGACTGAAATTCCTCGTGAGTGGTAACCTGCTTTCATTGAAAAGGTTATCGACCAACAAAATTTTAGTACAACAAAATTGGCACAGATGTCGCTGTTTTCATGTTCCATGTACGTAGCAAATTCGGTCAATTTGTAGCGTTTTGAAAAAAGTTCCCATCTTTGAATTCTAGATGACGTCCTCACAATACTTGACTCAAAGAGAATCAAGAAAAGACTGCACTGCACGAGAAGAAAGAAGTCTTTTTCCTCTCGGTCCATATCTGTAGGAACGAGGGTGGGAGATGCTGTAAATATCCACACGTGGAGTTCAATAAAACAAAGAATTTCTTTGTTGAATCTTTGAAAGAACTCCTAACAGTTCCTTACCAACTGTATCGGATTATAACGGAGCATGATTCATGCAGTCAATAGTATATATTATCGACTAATCTTCAGTTTTGTCAACATATATCCTTCGTTGAATTTATGATCAATCGTAAACAAATTCTACGTATTGAATATGTCAACTCGGATACCGTGGTAATCACAATAGTCGACCAAAAACGAAGGAAAATATCTGTTCGGCAATTTGTTTAAACAGTAATTGTTTAAATTTAAAAATATTAATGTTTTGTAAATTTTCCCGTAAAATCCATGTCCGATCTCAGCACGGCCAAGAACTCATTTTTTCCGCTATTTGTATAAAAAATATTTGTTTAAACAAACACATTTCATTCAAACACATTTCCATTATAACAAAGCATAGCTAATTTATGTTAAATTATTCCATTTCTTTCTCCAAGAGTCGCACGACGTGATACCGCCGAGTCGCGAGTCTGTGGTATCCCGTCGTACGACTCTTGAAACGTGAATTTAGCCTAGACACGAACCGCAATTTACCTGCAATTACAGTCTGACTTCATCCGTTTCCTATACGTACCGTAAAAGCTTGGGCTTCTCGCAAATGAAAATCTACAGCGTAAACGACATGTGTATTGTCGATTTTTTCAATAAATCGACAAAAATTTTCAAAAATAGAATTCCTTTATCGCCAAGCATGGAGCTACGCCATGTTGCGAAAAACATCGCTGGTGACGATTCAGCTTGGCGATAATGGAATTTCATTTTTGAAATTTTTTGTCGATTTATGAAAAAAATCGACAATACACATGTTGTTTACGCTGTTGATTTTCATTTGCGAGAAGCGCAAGCAACTGCGGTTCTTATTGGAGACGTAGGAAATCAGACTGTAATTGCCAGTATATTGGGGTTCGTGTCTGGGCTAAATTCACGTTTCAAGAGTCGTACGATGCGATACCGCCAAGTCGCAAATCTGTGGTATTACGTCGTACGACTGTTGGGGAAATAAACGAAATAATTTCATAGAAATTCGCGATGCACTCTTACGCAATGATAACGCGTGATTCAAATATGCATTCTCGTGACAAAATGCATCAACAATTTTTTTTAAATAATTTGTTTAAACAAAAATTGTTGAAACAAATTATAAACCGTGTAAGTTTGAGAACTCTCAAACTTAACCGCGCTTAACGCTGATGTCATATGACGGACAGCGAGCCGGCTGAAAGATGCTAGCTACGAACGTCGAATAGACACCGGGCAATAGCGGTTGAAATGTGCTGTGTCATAGTCGCACAAAGGCTCTAGCGAAGATTGAAATTTATGTATACCGACAAGTGTGTTGATTCAGGTAGAATCTATATTTTGTATTTAGTGATAAGTTCGCGTTGTATGATAAATTGTATATATTTTTATGTATTATAATTTCAGTATTGTCTCACTGCAACAACACCTGTCATTAGATTGCATTAACCCATCCTTTCCTATTTATAAGTTTCTGAAATCAAAACTTATAACCGTAATTTTTTTATGTTCTTTTCGGCCGTAAAATCCGTGTCCGGTGTCAACACGGCCAAGAACCCAATTCTTCTAGAATTTGTTTAAAAAATAATTGTTTAACACTAAACCTACCATGGAGCGGTCAAATGACCTTTTTCACATGTATTTTATATGGCTTGGTGACGTCAAGGTAGGTTTAGTGTTAAACAACATGATTGCATGTATAGTAAACCGCGCGGCGTGAACGGTTGGCTAAGAAAGTCACGCGTACGTGACAGCGGCCAGCAATAATTGACTCCAAGAGAATCAAGAAAAGACTGCACTGCACGAGAAGAAGTCTTTTTCCTTTCGGTCCATATCTATAGGAACAAGGGTGGGAGATGCTGTAAACATCCATAGGTGCAATTCAATGCGACAAAGAGCTCCAAACAGTTCCTTATCAACTGCATCGGATTACATAGGAGCATGATTCATGCAGTCAATAGTATGCTTTATCGACTTATCTTAAGTTTTGTCAACAGACGTTCCTTCCAGTTATTCGATATTATAAGTTCTTCATTTATCGCCTTTAGTTTATAGTCACTTTTTTTGTTGGATTAACAATCAACCGTAAAAAAATTTCATGTATTGAATGTATCCATTCGAATACCGTGTCAATCAAAATTATCGACCAAAAACGACGGAAAATATCAGTTCGGCAATTTGTTTAAACAATAGTTGTTTAAATTAAAAAATATTAACTTTTTGTACATTTTTCCCGTAAAATCCATGTTCACCGTCAACACGGCCAAGAACCTATTTTTTCCGCAATTTGTTTCAAATGTAATTGTTTAATCAAAATTAAAAAACATTTCTTTTTTGTTCTTTTTTGCCGTAAAATCCATGTCTGGTGCCAACACGACGAAGAATCCATTTTTTCTACAGTTTGTTTAAAAAATAATTGTTTAAACAAATTACACAATTTTTTTCTTTTTGTTTGTTAACATAATTTGAGGATTAGAGATTGCAATATGCATTCTCGTTTGAATTGTAACAAAACACCGCAAATTTATGTTAAATTATTCGATTTGTTTCTCCAAGAGTCGTACGATGTGATACCACCGAGTGGCGAGTCCGTGGTATCACGTCGTACAACTCTTGCAAAGTGAAGTGAAATACCTTGAGAGAAACAAGCCATGTACTCTTGCGCCATGATATATCTAGATTGAAATATACATTCTAGTGTAAATATATAAATAATTTTTCTATTAAACAAAAATTGTTTAAACAAAATGAAAAACATTTATTTTTTGTTCTTTTTGCCCGTAAAATCTACGTCCGGTGTCAACAGGACCAAGAACCTATTTTTTTTTACAATTTGTTTAAAAAATAATTGTTTAAACAAATTACACAATTTTTTTGTTTTTGTTTGTTGTCATAATTTGAGAATCAGAGATTGCAATATGCATTCTCGTTTGAATTGTAACAAAGCATAGCTAATTTATGTTAAATTATTCAATTTATTTCTCCAAGAGACGTACGACGTGATACAGCCCAGTCGCGAGTCTGTGGTATTCCGCCGTACGACTCTTGGAAAGACAATTTAGCCCAGACACGAACCGCAATTTACCGACAATTACAGTCTTCCTTCCTACGTCTCCAATACGTAACGTAGAAGCTTGCGCTTCTCACAAATAAAAATCAACAGCGTAAACAACATGTGTATTGTCGATTTTTCCTATGAATCGAGAAAAAATTTCAAAAGTAGAATTCTTTTATTACCAAGCGTGATGCGACGCCATGTTGCGAAGTACACCGCAGGTAACGATTCAACATGGCATCGCCCCACGCTTGGCGATAAAAGAATTTCATTTTTGAATTTTTTTGTCGATTTATGGAAAAAATCGACAAGACACATGTTGTTTACGCTAGTGATTTTCATTTGCGAGAAGCGCAAGCTTCTACGTTACGTATTGGAGACGTAGGAAGTCAGACTGTAATTGCCGGTAAATTGCCGTTCGTGTCTGGACTAAATTGTCTTTCCAAGAGTCGTATGACGGGATACTACCGAGTCGCAAGTCTTGCACAATGACAATGCATAACTGAAAAATACATTCTCATGACAAAATGCAGAAAAAATTTTGTTTGGTAATTTGTTTAAGTAAAAGTTATAGCCAAGAACCCATTTTTCTCACAATTTGTTTAAAAAATAATTGTTTAAACAAATTAAACAATTTTTTTTTGTTTTTTATCATAATATGAGGATTTGAGACCGCTACATGTTTTCTCGTGTGAACTGTAACAAAACATCGCAAATTTATATTACATTAATTCATTTCAGTTTTCAAGAGTCGCCAGTCTGTGGTATCCCGTCGTACGACTCTTGGAGAAATAAATTAAATTAATTTCATACAAAGGGTCTAGCCGGATAAGATAGTCAAATCGGCCTTTGAGTCAATCGGGAAACGAATTGGACCATAATGTTCGGGGGGAAAAATGAGTAAAAACCCTAGATTTTCAGTCCCCAAAACGCACTAGGGTTCCTATAAACTCCGGTCTAGTGATTTTAGGTTTTTCGACGATATCTCGGTCAGCTTTCGAGCTAGAAAAAAAGTTTTTTTTTTCATTTTGTAGGGTTTTTTAAGCCCAACAAATTATTGCTATTAAAAAAATTGTTGGCGCGAAATTCAAATTTTTAGAGCCATTCGAAAATTTTAAAATTCAATTTTCACCTCAAAAATTTCTCTGAATTTTTTCAGATTTTTTAAAGTGGTGGAACGTACTGAAAAAAAATAAAAACTACTAAGAACTCCAGTTTTTTGCTCTTAGCGCTTTGAGGTTATGTTTTATAAATAAAAACGATGGAACCATTAAATTCTGCGGGAAAAAAATACATCGAGAACATGCATCACACGTCTTAAAATAATGTTCGGTTGACCTTGATTATACATGGAATATATTGGGGCGCCATCGGCCGTCTAGGGATTTTCATTGTTCGGTTAATTCATTCAGGCGTAGCCTAGTTATCGCAATATCTTCAAACATGTGATACATGATTTCGATGTATTTTTTTCCGTAGAATCCGATTATGCCATTATTTTTACCATTGGACATAACCTCAAAGCGCTAGAAGCGAAAAGTCACTGAAAAGTTCAGTTTTTTGCTCCTGGCGCTTCGAGGTTATGTTCTACGATAAAACCAATGGTACCATCGAATTCTACGGAAAAAAATACATCGGGAACATGCATCACACGTCTCAAAATAATGTTCGGTTGACCTTGAATATACAAAGAATATGTCCCTATATAGGGACGCCGTCGGCCGTCTAGGGATTTTCATTGTTCGGCTATTATACAAATTCTTGAAGACCATTATTCAATTGAAATTAATAAAATGCACATTTCTATGGTTCCAATTTATTAAAATTGCTCTTAACGTACCATAAGTACAAAAAGACTCTTTAACAATTATTGATAGCCAGTAGTGATCAATACTGTCGTCAGGACTCATCAACAATCGTTTGAAAAAGTAAGTTTTATCAAATTTATATCTCGCTAGGACACAAAATATTTAGGAAAACTAGTTCGAGCATTCTAGTGTTCTAGAATGAAGCAAAAAATACATTTCGAAGCATCGAAGAGTTTATCAGAGAAGTCCTACTGGACATAGACTGAACAGAAATCCGCTAAAAGCCAAGAATCACTGAAAAATCAGGCTTTTCGCTCCTAGTGTTGTGGGGTTACGCCCAACGATAAAAATAACAGCGGTATCGGATTCTACGGAACAATGAAAATCCCTAGACGTCCGACGGCGTCCCTATACAGGGACATATTCCTTGTATACTCAAGGTCAACCGAACATTATTTTGAGACGTGTGATGCATGTTCCCGATGTATTTTTTTCCGTAGGATTCAATGGTACCATTGGTTTTAACGTAGAAGTTATGTCCACTGGTAAAAATAATGGCATAATCGGATTCTACGGAAAAAATACATCGAAATCATGTATCACATGTTTGAAGATATTGCGATAACTAGGCTACGCCTGAATGAATTAACCGAACAATGAAAATCCCTAGACGGCCGATGGCGCCCCAATATATTCCATGTATAATCAAGGTCAACCGAACATTATTTTAAGACGTGTGATGCATGTTCTCGATGTATTTTTTTTCCGCAGAATTTAATGGTTCCATCGTTTTTATCATAAAACATAACCTCAAAGCGCTAAGAGCAAAAAACTGGAGTTCTTAGTAGTTTTTATTTTTTTTCAGTACGTTCCACCACTTTAAAAAATCTGAAAAAATTCAGAGAAATTTTTTAGACTCTAAAAATTTGAATTTCGCGCCAACAATTTTTTTAATAGCAATAATTTGTTGGGCTTAAAAAACCCTACAAAATGAAAAAAAAAACTTTTTTTCTAGCTCGAAAGCTGACCGAGATATCGTCGAAAAACCTAAAATCACTAGACCGGAGTTTATAGGAACCCTAGTGCGTTTTGGGGACTGAAAATCTAGGGTTTTTACTCATTTTTCCCCCCGAACATTATGGTCCAATTCGTTTCCCGATTGACTCAAAGGCCGATTTGACTATCTTATCCGGCTAGACCCTTTGTATGAAATTAATTTAATTTATTTCTCCAAGAGTCGTACGACGGGATACCACAGACTGGCGACTCGGCGGTATCACGTCGTACGACTCTTGAAAAGTGAAATGAAATAATGTAATATAAATTTGCGATGTTTTGTTACAGTTCACACGAGAAAACATGTAGCGGTCTCAAATCCTCAAATTATGATAAAAAACAAAAAAAATTGTTTAATTTGTTTAAATAATTTTTTTTTTACAATTTGCGGAAAGAATGAGTTCTTGGTCTTGCTGACGTCGATCACGGATTTTACGGAAAACAGAACAAAAAATTAAAGTTTTTTAATTTGTTTAAACAATTTTTGTTTAAACAAATTACCAAAACAAATTATTTATACTTATACACTAGAGTGTATATTTCAATGTAGATATATCATGGTGCAAGAGTGCATCGCTTGTTTCTATCAAATTATTTCATTTCACTGTGCTAGAGTCGTACGACGTGATACCACAGACTCGCTACTCGGTGGTATCACGTCGTACGGCTCTTGGAGAAAAAAATGAAATAATTTGAAAGGAGCGGGAAATGCACACTTGCACAATGATAATACGAAATTGAAATATGCATTTTCTTGACAAAATGCACACAAATTTTTTTTAAAATAATTTGTTTAAACAAAAATTGTTTAAACAAACTAAAAAACATTAATTTTTTGTGTTCTTTTTCCCCGTAAAATCTATATCCGGTGCCAACACGGCGAAGAACCCATTTTTTCATAATATGTTTTAAAAAAATTGTTTAAAGAAATTAAACAATTTTTTTTTGTTTTTCTATCATAATTCGAGAATTTGAGATTTGCAATAGACCTTTGTAACGGTAACAAAACATCCCCAATTATTGTTAAATTACAAAATTTATTTATCGGAGAGTCGTACGACGTGATACCACAGACCCGCGACTCAGCGGTATCACGTCGTACGACTCTTTGAGAAAGAAATCGAATAATTTGACATAAATTTGCGGTGTTTTGTTACAATTCAAACAAGAAAACATGTAACGGCTCGAATCCTGAAGTTATGATAAGAAACATAAAGTGAAAAATTGAAGCATACGATGGCTCAGCGGTAGCGTCGTGGACCTCCACTCGAGGGTGTAGGGTTCGAATCCTTCTCGATACATAAAGATAATAATCGTTCCATTTTTTTAAACAATTATTTTTTTAATTGCGAAAAGAATGAGTTCTTAGCTTTGCTGAAGTTGATCACGGATTTTACGGGGAAAAGAACAACAAATTAATGTTTCTAATTTGTTTAAACAAATTACCAAAAAAAAATTTTTGGTGCATTTTGTCACGAAGATGCATATTTCAATCTCGTATTATCATTGTACAAGTGTGCATTGTCCGCTTCTCTCAAATTATTTCATTGGTTTCTCCAAGAGTCGTACGACGTGATACCATCGAGTAGCGAGTCCGTGGTATCACGTCGTACGACTCTTGCAATATGAAATAGAATAATTTGAGGCAAACAAGCGATGCACTCTTGCACCATGGTATATCTAGATTGAAATATACACCCTAGGTTAAAAATATTTATAATTTTTTTTGGTAATTTGTTTAAACAAAAATTGTATAGAGTCAAGTTTTCTGAAGTGGGCCACCAAAAATCAGCATATCGAATTTTCTATTTTTTTTTGGCGATAATTATTTATACATATGTTAAATGTAATCTCCTAAAATTTTTGTTTAAAGTTTTTATTTTTACAAAAGTTATAAACAAATTAGTTTTTAGGCTACTTTTTTTTTAAATTGCGATTATTCAGCGAGTTTTGAATAAAACTTTACCAAAATTTAATGGTAAGTACAACATTAGCAAAAGAATATAATAGTGTAATCCAGCGATTAAAAAGATTTAATTTATTTATAAAAAATTAATTTTGCAATAAACAATTTGATATTTAACCCATTAACGCCTGAAAGGCCACTTTGCAGACCACTACTTTTGAGCTTACTGTACTGATACAATTTGATTAAAAAAAAAGCAAAACATGGAATTTATAGTTTTTTTAATGCTCTTTTAGATGGTGTTAATGAAAATTTGAAAAAAAAAATTTTGAGTACTCTAAAATGGAGTTGAAAGGTAAAAAACGTTGAAGAAATAAAAAAATTTTTTTTTTAATTGAATTTTTCGCCAACTTGCCGTTATGGAATCATCTTGAAACCATTGCAGATGGGGGACGCGATGTCTGAACTTTAAAAATATGTATTGACAAATGTTTTTCCCTCACCTGGGTGATCCAAAACGGCGTCCAAAGTGAAAAATTTTACTCAATATCTGTCGGACGCTTTAACTAATAAAGTATTAATTTTTCGAAACAAATGTTAAGAGTAAAAAGTGCTTAGAATCTGTCAAGGAAAACCCCAGAATTTTTTCAGATTTTTTTGACCCATTTAAAAAAATTTTTTATCCCAAAATTTTTATAAATTTTTAAAAACTCACATAAAATTCTAAAAAAATTCTGGGGTGTTCCTTTGATAATTCTAAGCTTTTTTTATACTTGTCAATATTTTCTGAAAGTTGATAGTTTTTGAGTAAAAAAATCTAAAATATGAAAAGGTAGTGATATCGATCTGGTAGTTAAAAATAAGAATTTAATTGATGTTTTTGAATCATTTTATGTTCGACAAATGTTATAATAAAATATTTGAGAAACTTGGGTAAGTATAGTTGAACAAGTACAAGTGAATCAATAGTCCTGAAATATTTCTATTATTTCAAAATTTATAAGGCAACGTAAAAAATGCCTCCTAAACGTCCTAAGCGATCTGCACCTGCTAAAACGCAGTACGAAATTGACGACACCGATAAAAATTATGGTGAGATGATAATTATCCCAAATCCAGATGAATCTGGTAATTCTGATGATTCAGATTTTGATTCTGAAGAAATGGTTAAACCTGATATTCCGATTTCTTATCAGAAGGTCATGAAAAATTACACATAAAGCTAAACTAAATTAGAAAAAGACCATATTTATGACTGGGTGGACGGCGAAAACACATTTGATACAGTCATTGAAAATCATATATTATTGAATGATGGTCAGAAAAATAAAATTCGTAATAGTGATCCCGTTCAATTGTTTGAATTATTTTTTTCTAATGATATTAAAACTTACATTATTAAAGCGACGAAAGAAAATGGTTATGATCTTGCTTTGAGCGAGCTCGATACTTTTTTGGAAATTATAATATTATCTTCTTATAACAAAAGAAAATCTCAAAGAGATTATTGGTCTTTAGATCCATATTTATGTTGTGAACCATGTAACAGGGAATATCGATTCCCTGATACAAAGATCTCGAACCTCCCACGCACTTTCCCCACGACCATTCGCGCCGCGAAATTCAATCAATACGATCGATCGGCATGGATCGATCGCATACACGTCCACCGTGGAAGTCAACAAACACTTAGGTTAAGTTATTCCGCGGTGTAAGAGCGACCATATATATTGTTAGAATTAAGGCGGCCGAAATATAGATTAGATTCACATTAGAGATCGTAGCGTCAATAAGAGTAGATTCGAAACGGGTCGAGGCGAATCGCGATAACCGAACACGAGGCACCATCTGTCGAAGACGACGGGGACCAGACTTTCGACCACGTGGAGATTCATCGCGAAGACGAACCGATACTGACGTCACCGAGACCACGTCAGTCGAAGTAGCCGTTGGTGGAAGGAGGAAAATGAGCTCCGGAACCATCGAGGAAGGGTTTTCGACGCCGTCTCAGAAGGGAAAAATCGAGAGACGATCCTCCAGGAGTAATGGGAATCGTCTCTACCCCGAAGTCGAGGCCATCACCGATTTCCATCCACCAGAAGGCTAGCTGGATGACTCGAGGGGTACGAGTCGTCACTCGCAGCCAATGAGGAGGCTCGTAGCCCCGAGATCGAGAAGAAGACGCCGGAAGTCAAGCCGACTTCTTCACTTCTCCGCTGGACGTAAACCCGTATACACGTGCCCACGCGGATAAAGAAAGAGAGAGAGAAGGAAAGAAAGAGAGAACGCGAAAGAGGAAGGCGACCCGGTCAAGGGACAAATATCCCTTTTTTCGATATCGTCGACGGAGAGTAAAGATCGCCATCCGGGACCCAGAACGGAGGAAGCGTGAGTCCCGAATTCGTATTTCTGTTGGAAAGAATCGAGCGAGCTCAGGAGGTCGAGCCACCTGAGTTGACAGGTGGCCATCTTGAGCGAGCTCGTCGCTTCGTTCGCGCTACCTCGTCCCGTTTCTTTGCTTTTCTTTTATTTATTAGCATTCACTTTGTAGGATTTTCTTTTCTTTTATTTCGACTATTTTGTTATCGGCAAATATATTTATTTTTATTTTATTTTGCTTGTCGAACGTGTCGTTTATCCGAACCCTCCCCTCTACCATTTTCGTTTCCTGGCTTAGATCGCGGTGCATAGCACCTGGCGCCCACGATCGAGCCCTTTTCCCGTTATTTAGATTTCAGGATTTCAGGGCGATTGTGACGTGTGGGGTGTGTCGACACCCTCAACGAAGGGGATACCAAGATCCACGTCACAACCAGTACATTCTGCAATTTCACGTGATAAATTTGAAAAAATTTTTCTAATTTAGTTTGGCTTTCTGTGTAATTTTTCATGACCTTCTGATAAGAAATCGGAATATAAGGTTTAACCATTTCTTCAGAATCAAAATCTGAATCATCAGAATTACCAGATCCATCTGGATTTGGGATAATTATCATCTCACCATAATTTTTATCGGAGTCGTCAAATTCGTACTGCGTTTTAGCAGGTGCAGATCGCTTAGGACATTTAGGAGGCATTTTTTACGTTGCCTTATAAATTTTGAAATAATAGAAATATTTCAGGACTATTGATTCACTTGTACTTGTTCAACTATACTTACCCAAGTTTCTCAAATATTTTATTATAACATTTGTCGAACATAAAATGATTCAAAAACATCAATTAAATTCTTATTTTTAACTACCAGATCGATATCACTACCTTTTCATATTTTAGATTTTTTTACTCAAAAACTATCAACTTTCAGAAAAAATTGACAAGTATAAAAAAAGCTTAGAATTATCAAAGGAACACCCCAGAATTTTTTTAGAATTTTATGTGAGTTTTTAAAAATTTATAAAAATTTTGGGTTAAAAAATTTTTTTAAATGCGTCAAAAAAATCTGAAAAAATTCTGGGGTTTTCCTTGACAGATTCTAAGCACCTTTTACTCTTAACATTTGTTTCGAAAAATTTATACTTTATTAGTTAAAGCGTTCGACAGATATTGAGTAAAATTTTTCACTTTGGACGCCATTTTGGATCACCCAGGTGAGGGAAAAACATTTGTCAATACATATTTTAAAAGTTCAGACATCGCGTCCCCCATCTGCAATGGTTTCAAGATGATTCCATAACGGCAAGTTGGCGAAAAATTCAATTAAAAAAAAAATTTTAATTTTTTAACGTTTTTTACCTTTCAACTCCATTTTAGAGTATTCAAAAATTTTTTTTTCAAATTTTCATTGACATCATCTAAAAGAGCATTAAAAAAACTATAGATTCCATGTTTTGCTTTTTTTTTCTAATCAAAATTGTATCAGTACAGTAAACTCAAAAGTAGTGGTCTGCAAAGTGGCCTTTCAGGCGGTAATGGGTTAAGCAACTTCTGGATGAGATAAAACAATATTTTTTTATTTATTTAAAATCCTTAACATTAAGCTACTGATATCTGCAAAAAAATTTTGGTAATATTCATAAGAAATAAAGTTATGAATTTTCGAACATTGTCGCGGAGGCACTGCAGGCGCGTCGCGCGCGCGATTTGTCTACTGCATAGTAGACGAAAGCTCGCCAGCGAGGCACGAGCGCCCGCGACGCGCCTGCAGTGCCTCCGCGACAATGTTCGAAAATTCATAATTTTGTTTCTTATGAATATTACCAAAATTTTTTTTCAGATATCAGTAGCTTAATGTTAAGGATTTTAAATAAATAAAAAAATATTGTTTTATCTCATCCAGAAGTTGCTTAAATATCAAATTGTTTATTGCAAAATTAATTTTTTATAAATAAATGAAATTTTTTTAATCGCTGGATTACACTATTATATTCTTTTGCTAATGTTGTACTTACCATTAAATTTTGGTATAGTTTTATTCAAAACTCGCTGAATAATCGCAATTTAAAAAAAAGTAGCCTAAAAACTAATTTGTTTATAACTTTTGTAAAAATAAAAAATGTTTTAAAAAATTTTAAGAGATTACATTTAACATATGTATAAATAATTATCGCCAAAAAAAAAATAGAAAATTCGATATGCTGATTTTTGGTGGCCCACTTCAGAAAACTTTACTCATAAACAAATTAAAAACATTAATTTTTAGTTCTTTTTCCCGTAAAATCCATGATTGACGTCAGCAAAGCCAAGAACTCATTCTTTTCGCAAATTATCAACAAAAGAATTGTTTAAACAATTTAAGCCATTTTTTTATTTTTGTTTTTTATCATAATTTAAGGATTTGAAACCGCTACATGTTTTCTCGTGTGAACTGCAAGAAAACATCCCCAATTACTGTGTAACTACTTAATTTATTTTTTCAAGAGTCGTACGACGTGATTGTTGGAGACACAATGATACGTGCTTGATAATTGCTACTCCGGTGACACTCGAGGCGACACTCGCACTTGCGAGATGTAAGTGAGGAGAAAGTAGTGCCGGCGTAATATGCGTAAAGGATCTGCTCTCAGACGAAAATAAGTAGGGACGGACAGTTCGATACCGCGAAGCAAACTGTACGCTCGCACTATTCACTGTATCAATAAAATCTGTAATAGTCATCTTTATCGTGTGCATTATTCGCATTTTATTTCCAGCGCATTACCTTTGGTTTCCCAACAGGTTACGGGCCCAGGGTTCGCAATAAGGCGTTAATAGAAGGTGTTCTCGGTGTATTTTTCTCGTGAAGGTTTAACGGGTGTGAGTGAACGATAAGCGGTTACGTGGTGCCACTATGACGGACAATATAAAGTTTGCGATAGACAAATTAAATAATGATAATTATCAAACGTGGAAGTATCGGCTCGAAATGTACTTTCTTAAAGAAGGCTTGTGGGAAACAGTGACAAGCCTGCCGCCAGAGGAAGGTACAACGGCGGAGACGCAACGTGTGTTCGCACAGTAAAAATTGCGCGACGGTTGAGCACGCGCTGCGATACGTCTCCTCGTCGATGACGGCCAGCTTGTTCACGTGCGGAGTGCAACCACGAGCAAGCAAGCATGGGATTCGCTAAAGAATTATCATGAGAAAGCGGCATTAACAACTAAAGTGACTCTCTTGCGAAAAATTTGTGGACTCAAATACATCGATGGAGAGGACATGGAGGCTCACGTGGACGCCATGTTGGACTTGGTGGCAAAATTAACAGCGTTCGGAGAGGAGCTCGCAGAAAATCTCGCCGTGGCCATGTTGCTTAGCAGCCTGCCTGACTCGTATAGCACATTAGTCACCGCACTAGAAACGAAAGCGGAAGGCGACTTAACGTTGAGTCTCGTAAAAGGGAATATAATTCGGAAACTGCGGGATTCGTTAAAAATTACATTTCGACGTTTTGTACGAAATTCCAGAGAAAACCGATGACAATCAGATCGGATCGAGGAGGAGAGTATTCAAATAATGAGCTGAAAAATTTTTTAAAGTCAGAAGGAATCACAGCACAGTATACTGCCGCATACTCTCCACAGTAAAACGGCGTCGCAGAAAGGAAAAATCGCTTGCTCATGGAAATGGCACGTACGATGCTCATTGCTGCAAAAATTAGCAATGTCTACTGGGGAGAGGCTGTCAACACAGCAAATGATCTCGGAAATATTCTCCCTACGAAGGCAACAGAAGTGACACCGTTTGAGAGTTGGAACGGGCGCAAACCCGATTTGAAACAAGCACACGTGTTTGGGTGTGTAGCCTATGCACACGTGCACAAAGAAAAACGCCGGAAACTAGACGTGAAGGCGCGGAAACTCACCTTCGCGGGTTACGCCAACGATTCGAAAGCTTTTCGTCTACTGGACAACACAACGAACGAAATCGTCACGAGCAGAGATGTGAAGATAGTAGACGAAATCATGAGCATTGACAGTCGCACGGAAGCCTCGCGCAGCGGTGAGAAACAGGGGCACGACGGAAGAAGATATTAAAGACGACAGCGAGGACATTCATGAAGAGCTGCCAGAGAGAAACAGCGACGAAAGTGCACTCGAATCCGAGCTGGAAGTCACGATCGGTAAGAATTACACTATTAATGATCCAGAGTATGTACCAGACGAAGATGATTCTCGGTATTTCAGTGAGAATGAAGACGATCAAAACGACGGAGTTAGACTCTCATCCAGAGCTAACAAAGGAGTTCCACCGGACAGATTCGCACACTTTTCGAATATCGCCATCCAGGAAAAACGCGAACCGCGAAATTTTCATGAAGCGCAGTTAGGTGCGGATTGTGCATCTTGGACAAAGGCGATAGACGAGGAAATACATTCCCTCAAAATCAATGCAACGTAGGAATTGCAAGAACTTCCAGCAGGAAGGAGAGCCATAGGATGCAAATGGCTATACAAAATCAAAACAAATTCGAAAGACAATGCGCCGCGCTATAAAGCGAGACTCGTAGCACAAGGGTTTATGCAAAAATACGGTTCTGAATACGATGAGGTGTTCGCGCCCGTCGTACGACAGACAACGTTACGAGTATTTCTCACAGTGGCTGGTGCAAAGGGACTCATCGTCCGACATTTCGTCGCGAAAACAGCATTTCTCAATGGCGAATTACAAGAGGAAATTTACATAAGACCGCCACACGGATACGTTTCAGAAAATTCACAACTGGTGTGCCGATTAAAGAGGAGCTTGTATGGGCTCAAGCAAGCAGCCAGAGGGTCGAACAGAAAATTAAACGGTATTCTCAACGAGCTCAGTTTCACGTCAAGCAAAACAGACGTTTGTTTTTATACATGGACGTACCCAGGTGGCCGCACGTACCTTATCGTCTACGTCGACGATATTTTGGTCGCAAGCAAGAACAACGAAGAGATATATATAGTTTCGAGCACACTGCAAAAGTATTTCGAGCTGACTGATTTGGGGGAGATCAGCCACTATCTGGGTATGGAAGTAACAAGAGGACACGACGGATTCTTTCCTATCAGCCAACAGAAGTACGTGGAGAAAGTTTTGGACTTCACGAAGCTACAGGATACAAAAGAATCAAAAATCCTAATGGATCCCGGATATCTGAAGCTTCAAGAAGAAGACGCACCGGTAGTGTTAGAAGACGGAACACTCTACCACAAGCTAATCGGAGCGTTACTATATCTGGCAGTACACACAAGACCTGACATATCCACAAGCGTAGCAATACTGAGCCAGAAAGTACAGGCACCGGAGCAAAGCGACTGGACCGAAGCGACGAAAGCAACGAAAACGTACTCGCTTAAGCTCGGATCAAGAAACAAGAATTCATCGCTACAGGGTTATGCCGGTGCTGACTGGGCAGAAGATCGAACGACGAGAAAATCGAATAGCAGCTATCTGTTTTTCTGCCACGGAGCAGCCATCTCGTGGACCTGCAAGAAGCAGACCTGCGTTTCGCTCTCTTCGACAGAAGCCGAGTATGTTGCTTTACCAGAAGCATGCCGCGAAGCATTATGGCTACGGAAACTACTCAGCGACTTCGGAGATCCACAACAGAAGCCAACTGTAATCTATGAAGACAACCAAAGTTGCATCAAACTAATCGACAGTGAAAAATTCAACCCAAGAACGAAGCACATTCACACGAGATTTCATTTCATAAAGAATATGAAGGAAACACGTGAAGTGTCTATCGTGTACTGCCCAACAGAGCACATGACGGCAGACATGATGACAAAGCCACTCAATGCGCAAAAGCTCAAAAGACACATCAGTGGCATCGGACTCGCAATACACAAAATACACGGACATCATTGAAGAGGAGTGTTGGAGACACAATGATATACGTGCTCGATAATTGCTACTCTGGTGACACTCGAGGCGACATCTCGCACTTGTGAGATGTAAGTGAGAAGAAAGTAGTGCCGGCGTAATATGGGATCTGCTGATCTGATAAAAGGATCTGCGCTCAGACGAAAATAAGTAGAGACGGACAGTTCGATACCGCCAAGCAAATTGTACGCTCGCACTATTCACTGTATCAATAAAATCTATAATAGTCATCTTTATCGTGTGCATTATTCGCATTTTATTTCCTGCGCATTACCTTTGGTTTCCCAACAATGATACCACAGAGTAGCGAGTCTGTGGTATCACGTCGTACGACTCTTGGAGAAAACAAATGAAATAATTTGAGAGAAGCAGGCAATGCACACTTGCACAATGATAATAGGAGATTGAAATATGCATTTTCGTGACAAAATGCACTAAACATTTTTTAAATAACTTATAGAACCAAAATTGTTTAAACAAATTAAAAAAACATTTATTTTTTGTTCTTTTTCTCCGTAAAATCGAGCATAAACGGCGAATTGAGCCGTGGAGCGTGTCTGAATACGTTCGAAAAATCAAAAGAGCCAGTATGGGTGATGCGTGATGGCAAAGCCTTGTACAGGCAGTGCCATCTCGCGGCCGCGCTCGCCCTTACCGCTCGATAAATGCGGTAACTGCGGACGGGCTCTAACATACCGACGCCGTCGAAGTTCGCCGGAGACTTTGACATGTCCTTAAAGCTGCGCACGTACTTACACACACACGCGTATAGCGTAATGGAAGAATAGATTTATTCAGACATTCCAACATACTTCCAACTTTTGTTTATTTTAATAATTTACATCTTTGAAAGTTTAAAACTGTACAAGTTCCCGTGTGCCGGCGAGCACGTGCCGGCAGTTAGAAGACCGCTCGCAACGATAGCTTTTGCTTCCGTGGGTAACTCTTCTCCTTTCTCTTTCTCTCTCTCGTTCTTCCTCCCCCCCATGGCATGCTCGTGGACCCCCCTCCAACGCACGCTAGTGCGGTGGAGGGGGAACCCGGGCTGCCCTCAACAACATCTGGGCCCTGCGCTTCTGTGACCTTCGAGGATCAGAGGCGACGGAACCGGAGTTCTAATCATACTTTTTATTTTCAGGTTACTAATTTTTATATTTTCTCCTAAGCAGCAACCAATACCGTAATCCCACCCGGGGCCGGGGACCCTTTTCATGGGCCGTGAGGAGACCCCTCTATAAAAACAACAAACCGTAAACCCTCATTTGAGGGAACGGTGTTCTTGGCTTAACCGCCTGGAACAAGAGGAAGGAAGACCTCTATACAAAAAAGCCTTAATCCCAAGCAACGGTGCGCGGTGATGGGATGGATGGCGGGTTGGTTAATCCGTCGCGAGCGGCCAACCTCTGGGCACCAGGCAACACCCAGTTGTATCGATGCCTTCTCGGGTCTAAGGGCGTATGCCCCGGGCGACCATCAAGCGTCCCATTCTCGTGGGAATCCAATGTTGTGTTCCAAATCTTCGGTGTCTGCGGGGGGGGGGGGGGGGGGGTGTGAGGAGAAGCGCCCGTCTGGCCTCCCGTCATGGGCCGGAGGGTGTTGGATTGGTCGTGTCCGCTGTCGAGTCGAATTTTCGCTCCTCTCGCTCGGTGGTGGCCAACGCCTCTTCGCGGAATCCTCGCCGAGCCGAGCCTAGGTCGGCAGCGATCGTCCCTCCCCGGGTTACAGCCTTCGTGCTGTTCGTGTAGTCATTGGTAGGTGCGATAGAAAGCCCACTCCGGTTGGGCCAAATCAGGGAAAAGTGCATCCGACATGCACAAACGTAGGTAACGCCAGTGTTCGAAACGTTAGTCCGCGATCCCCAACCCCTTTGAATAACAATAGAATCACGCCACCGCAACCGGGACCGGTCTCGGCACCTCGCCGATTCGCGTCCACGGGAATTAGGGTCCTGCAGCTGAATATGCAGAATTCAGCCAGGGTTTCCGGTGAGTTGTGTCAGCTCGATCGCGAGAAGCGTCTTGACGTACTGCTCTTGCAAGAAATATACGTCAGGAGGCAGGACGCGAGTCATACCTTCGTTGGTTTAGGTACTGGAATCAGGGTGGCTGCTGTGCGCTCGGAACGTCCCTGGGCGGCAGTAAGCGTCTGTAATCCTGACTTCCAGATGCATTTTCGTCTCGCAGCTAAGCACCCCGTACTGTGTTTGTGCGGAAGTGCAGGCTCCTGGCTTCTTGTTCTACGCTGTCTCGTGTTACTTTCGATACAGCGACGGAATCGAGGAGCACCTCAGGCACCTCGAAGTGGTGTTTCGTTCACTGAGGGGGAAGAGACTCCTTATAGGTTTGGATTCGAATGTTCATTCTTCGCTCTGGGGTGGCCAGACGTCCGACAGCAGAGATCAGAGATTCGATCTCCCGAAAGACCTCATCAACGCTTTCGGTATGAGCATCGTTAACAACGCTGGTCAACAGCCAACCTATTGGACGACCGTGGGCTCGTCATACATCGACGTAACCCTGGCGTCCCCCTCGTTGCACCAGCTCACCGGCGACTGGAGGGTCAGGGCGGACAGGACCACCAGTGATCACAACTCCATCGACATCGCACTAAGAGTGCCGAAAGCCAGGCCAGGTGGCGACGCGGCTGGTCCCGGAAGGTTCGATCCTCGTCGTGCCGACTGGGAGCTGTTCGCCAAGCGCCTGGTAGATCTCTCGCGACCGAGGCTCGAAGCTGTCGGCCTGTAGTCGGTGGAGGATGTCGAAGAAATGACAACGACCCTTGCGGGCGTCCTCACCGACGCCTGTACAGCGTCTATGCCCAGAAAACGTGTTTTTAAAAAGTCCAACCCGTGGTGGACGAAGGAGCTTACGAGGTGCAAGAAGGCCTCCTACCGACTAAGGCGTGCCATTCAGAGGTAGCGTGATTGTCCCACTCGCCTCGCTAAAATGCGGGAGAATCGTCTCTGTTTGCGTAAATACCGCAGAGAGTTGAGGAGGGCCAAGATCGCAAGCTGGCGTAAGTTCGTCACGGAGCTGGGAAACTCCGAGCCCTGGGGTTACGTTTATAAACAACAGGCCTCCAAGCTCCGGGTGGAGAAGATTCTTAGCACCTTGTGACGTGGCGAATTCTCCACGAAAACCGTGGAGGAGACCGCTAGACATCTCTTGGATGTGCACATCCCCGACGACCGGGAGACTGAGGACACGCCTCAGCAGCGTGAAATTAGGGAGAATGCAAGCATCGCACCCGGCACGGCCGACTCGGAGCCTTTCACGGCGAGGGAGATGGTCGCTGCCGTAAAAACTTTTAAAAATAATAAAGCGCCGGGCCCAGGCCTCATCGAGGTCTGTGTCCTCAAATCGGCGTGCAAAATAATCCCCGGTCAGCTCCTGCGACTTCTGAACGGTTGCCTCCAATGGGGCGTCTTTCCCTCGATCTGGAAGATGGGCTCTTTCCGGGTCCTTCTGAAGGGCGGATGACCTTTTGGTGCTCGTGTGCGGCGACACCAGAAGGTAAATAGAGGTCGCCGGTCAACGGGTAATCGATGCCATAATTGAATAGTTCAAACTCGCGAAGCTCCGGGTGTCCGAAACAAAGACCGAAGCGATAGTGCTAAAAAATGGTTGCATACGTAGAGCCCCGATAGGTAGGCGCGGAGGGAGGGGTCCGGATAGGAAACGAAAAGCCACGACGGCTACGCGATTGAACTTTGTGGGTCGGTACCCGATCTTAAAGTTAGGAATCATAAACATCAAATTCAAGAAGAGCGTTAGATATCTCGGTGTCCACTTTGATAGTGGTATGGGTGTCCGATCCCATATCAACTACCTCCGAATCAAGCTCAGAAAGCTTTTCGGAAGGTTGCGGTACCTACCGAGGGCAAGCTGGGGCCTCCGATTCAGGTCGCTCGCCACGATTTACCGGGGCGTGTTCGGCCCGACGGTGGCATACGCCGCCTCCGGGTGGACCGACCTGTGCAAGGAGCCCGACCTGAGAGCCCTTCGGGCCATCCAGCGTCGTTGTTTATTGGCCGTCACGCGCGGGTACAAGACGGCATCTCTAGATTCATTGTGTGTAGTCACCGGAGCTCTGCCCGTCGAAATCCTTTTTAAGAAATATAGGGCGCAATACTTAATTAGAAAGGGTGAGGACGCCGAGGTAGGGGGGGGGGGGTCGTAATTTCTAAAAACGCGGAGCATCCTGCAGCGTTGATTGAGGTCGAGGCGGAAAACATATGGCAGGCCGCATGGTCTTCTTCAACCAAAGGCCGTGTCACTTCCGTCTTCTGTCCGGACGTTTGGGAAGGTTGGAGGCCCGGTGGGTCAGGCCTAACTTCTACGATACTCAGGTACTCACTAGACACGGAAATTTCCGGGCACGTCTAGCGTCGATGGGAATAGTGGAAGGTGGATCCTGCGGGTGTGGCGCGCCGGCCGACACGGTGGGTCACTTCCTCCACGAGTGTCCGGAGTTCGAACCTCAGAGGGTCGCCCTCCGGGATCTGGTTCCAGTTGGTGAGTGGGGCTGGCCGGCTGCGGCGCAATACTTCGCGTCAAACTCGAATGCCTTCTCCATCTTGGCCGACTTCTGCCGAGAGTTCCTTTATCTGAAGGGATTCTGGAATCAACCAGTTACATCGTCGTCGTAGACTTTGGAACCTCTCGGTCGTGGGTTGTCGGAGCCCTCGGCTATGGTGGCGCGGTCCCGCAATCATCGCGGGGCAGCCGTGTCCCCGAGTGGTTTAGGGAAAGCCAGTGTTCCTTACACTGGTACAGGGCGTGTTCTCGGGCGAAGCACAGTGAGCGGGCCTTCCCGTGGTTCTCCGTGTCTGCCGGGTGGGTCCGACTACCGTTGGGGAGTCGGAGGCACCCGGTAGCTAAACCGCTCACCCCGCGACGTCTTACCCACGGGCGCTGCTGGGTTTTCCCTGGTCCGTTCTCTCGGCGTGGTGGGGCTGGGAAGTGGTGATGAGAAGAAATGTAGCTTATGCCCATTAAGGGTCAGGTCGCACGACCGAGTTCCCTCGGGGGGGCCCGGTCTCACAATAATTCTGTCTTCGAACAACGGGCTGCTACTGGGACGGATGGAGTTGACGCGTTGGCTGTGGTATGGGCCGCTATGGCTGCGATTGGAGCTGGAGCGTTCAATCGGTTGACTGGCTCGTCCAGAGCCAAGTGGGCTGGTTTCAGACAGTCGATTGAAATGGTTTTGGCTTTGCCGTTGATGTCAATGACGCAGCGGTTGTCGTCCAGTCTGGCGATGATCGCGTGAGAGCCCGAGTACGGTGGCGTGAGAGGTGGCTTCACGGTGTCGATCCGTCGGAAGACGTGTGTGCAGTTCGCCATGTCCTTGAACATAAAATGACGAGGTTCGATGTGGTGGGAAGTAGGAAGTGGCTTGAGGAGCTGAAACTGAGAACGGAGTTTTTCGTCGAAGGTACGAGGGTCAGAGGGTGTGCCGTTTGTGATGAGGAACTCTCCGGGTACTCGTGGCGTCGTGCCGAAAAGCATTTCTGCTGGGGAAGCTGCAAGGTCCTCTTTGAAAGCCGTACGAAGTCCCAGTAAGACTGAAGGCAGAAATTGAGTCCAAGGCACATGCGCTTGGCACATCAGTGATTCTTTGAGGGTTCTGTGCTACCGTTTGAGGATGTCGTTGGACTGGGGGTGATAAGGCGTGGAGCGGATCCTCTCAGCTCCGATCAGACGCGCCAGGACGGTGAAGAGGCTTGACTCGAACTGCGTGCCCTGGTCGATGGTATGCTGAGAAGAATGCCGAACATGCTGATTCATCCAGTGTAACAGGCAGTCGAGCCGGTGTCGGATAGCATGTCCTTCAGTGGGGTTGCTTGAGGTCATCTAAAGAACATGTTGATAATGGTTAGACAATAACGATAACCACTGATTAAGGGTAACGTGATGACGTCGAGGTAAACATGGTTCAACCTCTGTCCCGGAACGTCAATGTGTTTCGGTTCGCTTCGGTTGTAGCGGTGAATCATGGCACGCCGCCAGAGCAGGCATGCGCGTGCCTACTTGAGGGCGTCTTTGCGGATTCCAGGCCAAACGAATTTCTCCTTGAGCGTGCGTGAAGTAGCGGGGCCGCTAGGATGAGAGGGACCGTGAATGATGTCGAAGGCTTTGCGACGAAGAGTTTGGGGCAAGTATGGCCGTACAATTCCGGAAGAGATGTCGCAAAGGATCCTGTGACCATCGATGCTGAGAGGCTGGAGCTTCAGCGCAGAGCTCTGTTGAAGGTCCCGAAGTACATCGTCTGAAGCTTGGGTTTAGTGAATGGTTGCGGAATCCAGGTCTGCAGGCATAGTGATTGCATTGATGAAGTCCAGTTGTCTAGCTTGTCTTGGTCAGGCCTTTTCAGGCTTCTGGATGAAGGCGTACACTAGCGGACGGTGGCCCGTACGAATAGTGAATTGGCGTCCTTCAACGATGTGCCTAAAGAATTTGATGGCAGCGAAGATTGCATTAAGTTCTCCGTCGTACCTGCTGTACCTGGTTTCTGTCGGTTAAAGCTTCCGGGAGAAAAAACCGATGAGCTTTTGTGTCCCATGTTCGAGTTGGTCAAGTGACGCGCCGATGGCAACGACAGATGCGTCCGTGGTAAGGACTAGCAGAGCGTTGGGCGACAGGTAGCTAATGGAAGTGCCTTGGACGATGCTGTCCTTGCAATCTAGGAAGGCTTGATCCGTTTGAGGAATCCAGACGATCTTTCTCTTGTCCTTTTTCTTGGCATTGTTGAGGTAGTCGGTGAGGGGTGCCTGGAGTTGAGCTGCGTGTGGGATACAAGACCTAAAATAGTTGACTACGCCGAGAAAACGCCTTAATTTCATGATATTTTCTGGTTTCGGGTAGTCCGTTATGGCTCGGATTTTATGTGCAGGTGGTTTGAATCCGTTGGCGGTGGCAGTGTAGCCGAGGAAGTCAAGTTCCTCCTTTCCAAAATCGCATTTGTCGATGTTGATGGTGAGTTTCTTCTCAGCCAGGATCCCGAGGACTGTTTTGAGGTGCCGCTGGTGTTTTTCGTGGGAACGAGATATGACGATCAGGTCATCGATGTAACAACCGACGAAATCGACTTCGCGAAAGAGGTTGTCCATGTGACGCTGGAATGTTTGTGTCGCATTGCGTAGACCAGGGGGCATACTTGTGAACTCGAAGAGTCCAAAGGGGGTCGTAATGGCTGTCTTTGAGATGTCTTCTGCTGGTACGGGGATTTGGAGATAGGCACGCTGGAGGTCGATCGAACTGAAAATCCGGTTGCCGTGAAAACGGTGAAGAACATCTTCGATGCGAGACACCGGGTAGGAATCTGGAAGGGTTTGTGCGTTCATCTTTCTGTAGTCCCCAGTGGCGCGCCAGTCTACGTTTTTCTTCTGCACCATGTGCACGGGGCTGGCCCACTGACTGCTTGACGGTCGGATGACGCCGTGGTATAGCAACATGTCGAAAAAGTTCTTGGCCGCCTTCAGCTTTTCAGCAGTGTGTCAACGGGGACGTTCGTAAACTGGTGGTTCCGTGGTGATGATGTGGTGAAAAACGTCTGAAGAGGGGCCGCCTGCGGGTGCCGTGTTCAACTTCGAAAGTTTCTGAAATTCATGAATAGTTTGTGCACACTTAGAATCAGTTGCAGGATCCGTGGAACGGGGTGACGTTAGAGTGGAGATGCCGTAAACCGAGGATCTCTTCAGAATCCCCTCTGAGAAAAGCGAAGCGAGAGGTTCAAGAAGACGCTGGTTCTTGAGATTGATAAGGAGACCGAAATGAGCAAGGATGTCCGCACTGATGATGGCAGATTTGACGTCAGCTACTACGAATAACCAGGTGAAGGCTCGTCAAAGGGAAAAATCGAGCGTGATGATCACCTGTCCGTAGGTGTTGATGATGGATCCATCTGTTGGCTGCTTCGAATTTCAGGCTGTCCGGTGTGCGCTTCCGTTCGGAAGTTCTATACGGCAGGAGTGACCAGATCGAACGAGAAATTTCATACCTGTTTTCCTGTCGAACATGTGCAGACGCAGTACCTTGCGTGGTTTCTACTGGCTTTGATGTGCAAAAAATGTGCTGTCGCCTGCTGCCTGCACAGACGACAGCTTTGCTAATTTTGCCATTTGACGCAAAGAACGTCAGAGGAGGCCTTATTTCCAGCGACCGAGTACATGTACCGGTACAGTTGCGAGGGCTTCATGTCTCCGAGTGTGAGTTCGTTCAACATCTTTTGGAGTTGCCGGTCGGCTGAGTCCGTGAAACGCGCGAGTATCTGAGCTTTCAGGTGGTCATACTTGTTATGCGCTGGCGGTGATTTTAAAACGTCCGTGATTTTTATTAACGCATCGGAAGCAAGAGCACTTATCACGAGATGGTACTTGGAATCGTCAGAGCGAATTTTGACGCAACCGAATTTGCAGTGATGGCGTCGTCGTTTTGCATGCTAACGGTCGTATTTGAATTCGGTGTAACGGTGGGTTGAAAAGTAGGAGTCGATGAGGGCTTGTTCATTGGCTGAGCGATAGTGACTTCCCTAGATCCACTGGCGTCCTCCTGGTCGGATGTAGCGTTGCCGCTTTCGGGTTGGGTGAGCGTCGAAAACTGAGAATGGCTGCCGCTCCGGCTGTTTCCAAGGCAATGTCCGTGAGTCTCGCGTGCTGCGGGCTGTTGAAGAATGATGAATCGCGGTGCGTAGGAGCGAGACTCTGTCGTGAAGGGCCGCATCAGACTCCAGAACAGACTGGTCCGCTGGGCTCCCGTGTGCCGGCGCACACGTACTGGCAACTGGAAGACCGCTCGCGACGCTAGCTATTGCTTCCGTGGATGACGTCGTCTCTCGTCGCACAAGAGCTGTGTTCGTAGGGTGGCCATGCGGGATGCCGAGGGCGCCACAACTGTATATGAATTCATTTTTTTAATGAAATTTAATTGAAATAAAGTTTAAAGTTTCTTAAATATGTTTAAATTAATTAAATAATTTTTTAAAATTAAATTTACAAAATTAATTGAAATACAGTCTATGAAAAATATTAGTTACATTATTTTAGTGAATTTTAATTAATTAAATAATAAAAATTGATTAAATTAAAATTTGATATTTTTTTTAAATAAACCATATGTGAAATAATATTTTTAATTTAATTGAATTTAATTTAAAAAATTATTTCATTGAAATACTTGACTGAAAGTTTCAAAAAGATGCAATTATTAGTCCTTTTCTTGATTAATCATTAGCGGAAGGATGAAAAGTCAATTTTTTAAGCTTAAATAAACGGTAATAACCCCTTTATGACATTGAAAATTACTTTTATTTTCGGTTTTTACACAGGGTGTCACAAAAATCCCAGTTCAATAACTTGAAACATAAAACTCGTCGGGAAACCTGTTTCAGATAAAAGTTTTAGGGCTTTTTCGAACCTACCAGATGGTGAAATTGGGTTTAACCTTAACCGTGACCTCGAATGTAATTAGAAGATCAAGAAAATTTTTTAAAATGGAAACCTCCTTTTTGACAGCGGCAATCGATATAACGGGAAATTTTATGTTTAAGTATGTATGTATATAATATGTGGAGGTTTCTTTGGTAAACAAAAACACCAGGTTGATTCGTCTAAAAAAATATAGAGTTTATTAATTGCAAAATAAATACTTATCACGTACTTCCACGTCTTGTACTAACTTAAAAAAAATATAGAGAATCAACAATTGAACGTGTGTGCTTCCCTATATCGTCTCAACACAAGATTTTTATGGGAAACTTGTGTTGGTAGACTCTCGCAATTAGACGTTTTTTTATTATTATTATTTTACTCGCAAGTTATCAACTCAATTATAAATTATAGATTGAGCTATCACTCTCTGTCAATCTGTTTACTCTTTTCTAACCTCTATTACTCTAACCTATCTTATACCTCATCGACACATACACAAAGCTTATATGTACTTAGGTCATAAGTTTCAATTCGGGCTCGAAGGTCGCTTTAAAGTCATTCAAACTCAAGGATCATACACGAGGATTACGCACGAGTGTGATACTTGTGATAGCAATTTCGCGAATAACAATTTGCTGCATGAGCACCAAAAGGCTGTTCATGCCACAAGGTATCAGTGCATGGTGTGCGACAAGTTTTTTTCCCATGATAAAAACTTGATGCGCCACATGCGCATGGCTCATGCCACGCAGGAAAACCTGCGACAAAAGGCATGTTCCTTTTGTGGCAAGACGGTCGTAGACCTTCATCGCCATGAACAGGAGAGGCATATAATGCTTGTAAAGCAGCGGCGTCCAAACGCTTCACAATTGTGGAACCAGCACAATTGTGCAGGAGGCCAGCTCGCTACAGTCTAGTGCGGAGAGAGCAGGCAAGGTAGAGAAAGATAAGCGGAACGCATGCTGTAGGTGTAGTAGGAGTAGCTATCATAGTAAAGTGGAAGGGAAGCGGCTCACGTGTCCGGACCCGGTCACATCGGGCATATGTTTTTATAATTTGTAAGCACATGTGTAAAATGGCTCAATTACAAGCGTATAAAAAGCCCAAAGGTAGTTCGTCTATTTTTCACGATACTTTTGGGCAATTGTATTTTTTTCCTTTGCACGATGGGTTGGCCGCTTGGCCCTGTTACGAACCAAATGGCTCTCTACTAAAATACTCCCTTTCGTTATAATTTATCATAAGATTTATCACAATCATTAAATTATAAGCAATGTCGGAGCAAGCATGAACCAGTCAAGAGCACATCTTTTGCAAACGCAGCACATGTGTCATATACACCTCTGTCCTTCACCTCCAGCACTGTCAGCTGCTTGTCTACAAAGAATATAAGAACACACATGTACACTTCAGGTACATGTGCCCCCAAGAGATTAATTATTAACTTTTCAACCCCCACTCAATTTTATTGTATGAATATCAGTCAAATCGCTTCTCGACGGAGAGTCTGGTCTCAGGCAAGCTCGGTGTAAGGGGTACGTCCGCTAACCGTTCGTCTTTGCACGACTAACCTCTGCCGATAGCTTGTAAACGTAGCGCACCCATAGGGTAGGTACACTTGGCACACATAAGAACGTCACGTGTACTGAGCATTATCTATTGTTAGTCTTCCTGTTGGATCCGTGCAAGGAAGAACCTATTAGGCCGCTGACCGCTTAGTAAAGCCCAAGCTCCTGAGGAAGACCTACTCTCTCACTCAAGTTTTATTTTCTCCTCTATTAAATTCCAAAAGTTGATCATAAAACAAGAAAAGAGTCTTATATTCTTTGTACAACGTAAGGAAACAGAATATAACTCATAAGAATCAAATTATCGGAATTACGATTTATCTGTATTATTCACAGTTGTAAGTTTCAAGAATAATAAATACTAATAAGATATTTAATCGAAATTAAACCCTTATTTTTCGAACTATACTTTCAATAGACCTGCAACGATCAGCAAGGTGTACTTTAGTACTTTAAGGTACAAGTATCCCGCCACCCGTATTCCTTAGCCGCTCAAGTAATACGTGCATGGTCAGTCCTACTATACTCTGTGATATCTCATACGGAAGAGTATCGCTTACGCGATATCAGAGTAGAGGTTGTAGAAATAGTAGAGGTTGAGCATATACGCACCCACTCATTCAGAGTCGGTACGTAACGGCCCGTTGTGTACATTGCGAAAACGCTTTGTCTAATTTTGCGAAATTCAATGTGAAACGTCATTATGAAAATAACTATGCGACAGACGTGGCCGATGTAACTGACGATGAGTGGACAAAACTCTATCAAGATTTAGAAGAAATTTCTCTTTCTGAGGTTTCGAGTAAAAATATTAGTGCGAAGGGGCCAAAAGCTACTTTGATGGCGAGTTACGATGTGTCGCAGATTATAGCTGCTCATTCAAAACCATTCTCGGATGGAGAATATATAAAAAGTTGTATGGAGAAATGTGTTGGTCGCATTTGCACTGAATATTTGGAACTAAGAAAATGAGTCTTTCTCGACAAACAGTGGGACTGAGAATTAATGTGATGGCTAACGATATTGAAGAGCAATTGCTACAGCTGAGCAAAAACTTTTTTTTCGATCGCCCTCGATGAAGCTACCGGTACAAAGACAATTTGCGAAGTCTCGAAGAAGAATTCGAGACTAGATTTCCGCCAATTTGAAAATCGTCGGAGATGGAGGCCTTTGTTAAGCCTTTTGATGTGAACGCCGGGTTATCCGACTTACGAGGTCCTTTACAGTTGGAGCTAATCGACTTACAGAAAGATACAAGAGCAAAAAATATATTTATTGTTGAACAATGTGGTGCCCGCAAATTTTGGGAAAGTCTTGCCAGTATTGATGTTGATAACAAGTATCCGCTCCTCAAAGAAAACTGTTTAAAAATAATGGCAATGTTCGGGTCTACGTACATAACCGAGCAGACGTTTTCGATAATGAAGCTTAGTAAGTCACGATTGCGATGAAATTTGTCCGATTGCAATTTAACCAATATTATTAGAATTGCCTCCGCCACAGATCTGGCACAACGCATAGAAAAAATAGTGTTGAAAGATGACAGCCAAACAAAGTAGTTTTGTGTTTCCATGGTGTCCACTTCGTATTAAAATTTGCAGAATTCGACAAGTGGTTGTGTACTCCGTTTTTGTTTTTTTAATATGACAATTTAAAGAAAAATAGTTTAATCACACTGTTATTATTCCTTTTACTCACAAGGAAACCACCCGAACCCGAACACACCGATTTTGATAATTTTTATATATGTTGTAGAGCACAAAAAAATAAGAGATACGTGTTTTTTATTATCTGCTAATAAACGTTTTTAAGGGGTGAAAACCACCCTCAAAGTTGACCCCAAAAATCGTTTTTTTTATATATCTCGGCTCCTAATGAATATTTTGCGATGGGACAAAATGGAAAATGTTCCTTGCAGAAAACACTAGTTAATAGATTTTTTTTAGACTATAGGGGTTGCAACCCCTATTTTTTATTTTAGAAAAACCTTATTTTTCATTGATATATCGACTGTAAAAAATCAATTTTATCCTTAAAAAAATAGAAAAAAATATTTTTTGTAATAAAATGAAATAATTTAGTTGACATATTTCAGGATTTTGCGAAAAACCACCCCTACATTCCTTCACTACCCTTTAAGGCGAATATCCACTTATAGCAATGAAAAGCATATTTCTCCCGAGAAATGTACTCTCCATGTCAGCTGAATATTATTCTGTGTCAATTAGGAGGGTGCAATGACATTTTTGAGCCAAAAAGAATTATGGGGTGACAAATTTCCACCCCCAAATAACTTTATCCAGATATATCACGGCCCCTAATGAACATTTTGCAATGGGGCTAAATGAAAAATGTTTCTTATGAAAAACGCTAGTTAATGGATGTTTTTCAGACAATAGGGGTTGCAACCCCTATATTTTATTTCAGAAAATCGTCATTTTTCGCTAATATGTTTACTTTAACAGATCAATTTAGCCTCGAAAAATAAAAAAAAACATTTTTGGAAATAAAATCAAATAATTAAGTTGACATATTTCAGGATTTTGCGAGAAACCACCCCTACATTCCTTCACTACCCTTTAAGGCAAATATCCACTTATAGCAATGAAAAGCATATTTCTCCCATGAAATGTACTCTCCAGGTGAGCTGAATATTATTCTGTGTCAATTAGGAGGGTGCAATGACATTTTTGAGCCAAAAAGAATTATGGGGTGACAAATTTCCACCCCCAAATAACTTTATCCAGATATATCTCGGCCCCTAATGAACATTTTGCAATGGGACAAATGGAAAATATTTCTTATGAAAAACGCAGAATAATGGATGTTTTTTATACTATTGAGGTCGCAACCCCTATTTTTATTTTCAAAAAACTTTATTTTTCACTAATATTTTCACTGTAAATGATCAATTTAACCTCGAAAAATCAGAAAAATATTTCTTTAAATAAAATGAAATTATTCAATCGATATATTTCAGGATTTTGCATACACCACCCCTACAAATCGTTCACTATCTTTTAAAGCGAATATTCACTTGTAACAATGTAAAGCACATTTCTCCCATCAACTCTCCATACGAGCTGAATATTATTTTGTATCAATTTTGAAAGTGCAATAAATTTTCGAGCCAAAGAATGCCTGGTTTTCTCATATATTTTTGCTCTTAATGAATAAAATGTTTTTTATGGATCTTAATCCCTATTTCTATATTGTTGCAAGAAGACATAATACAGAAGCTAAATTTAAATAATATTCAAATAGGTAGCTCACAAATCTTTGGAATAATGCTCAATTTCTTTAATTAATATTAATAATAATAACTTTCATAATTACTATTATCATCACTTTCGTTATCTTATAATTGTGCCACTTTCGTATCTTATAATATTGCCACTGTAAAGTAATCAGTAAGTGAATGACCTTTTATACGACGTTCCAATAAAGCCTGACGAGTGTAACTTATAAATAGCCACATTGCACATATAAAATGAATTCATTTTCGCGAATAAAAGCAGTCTTTGAAAAGCAGTGAGTTCTTTCGTTTGTTCATCTGTGTTTAAAAATGAAAATCAATCCTCTAAATGTTATAAATTTATTATTAGTGTATTTTCAAAATTTACAAATACGCGATAGTGCCACAAACTATAAAGAAATCCAGTTAGCAGAATCAATTAAAAAAATATTGACAGATACAACAAATGATTTCAACGATATCGACTTGATTGTTGAAGAGACATTAGATTTTCAAGAAGAATACAAAGATATTGACGCAAAAATAATTGAAGATGAAATACAGCACCACTTTCCTGATCCTGTCGAAGCACCAACAAATTTCTGTACAGAAGATAATGAAGATTTAAGTTTTGATTATAAACAAAGAGCAGTGGAATTTTGGAGAAGTGGCAAGAAGAAAAACTTGAACCTAGAAACTGTAAAAAACAGATTTAGAAAAGTAACATCAGTTCATCAATTGCAACGTTGGGCTCACACGATAAATAAAGGTGGTACATACAGAGAAAAAATTGGGAAAATTTGTCAGTACGTACTAGATAATTTTAATTCTGCTATTGAAGGTGGTTTTATCATTCATGATCGTGATATACGTCGATGGGCTTTGCAAGCTCAAAAAGAAATTGGCTTTGAAGATTTTAGATTCAAAGCTTCTAACAATTGGCTATTAAAGTTCAAAAAGGCTCACCGAATAGTATCTAGAAAAGTGAATAAATTTATTACAAGGAAAACTTTGGAGAGTGCGTCAGAACTAGAATATAAAGCGACAGAATTTGTAGCTGATATTAAAAAATGTATACCTGCAATTGGAGCTCAAAATTTATACAATTCCGATCAAAGTGGATTTCAACTAGAAATGCACTCTGGAAGAACACTGGCTATTGAAGGAGAAAAGCAAGTGCAGTGTTTGGTTCAATCAGTTTCATCGACAACACACAGTTATACAATACAACCACTTATATCAGCTACGGGGCAACTCTTATCACCCCTTTTTTTAGTGTTGAAGGAGCCAACTGGTCAATTTGGCCCTATTGTAGGAGCAACTTTATTTATAGCAAATAACGTACACGTGGAAGCATCTAAATCTGGAAAATTAACCACAAGTAAATATTTTCAAACTTTTTCAGGTAATATTTAACAATAATTATCAAAATAAGTCACTAATAATATCTTGTAATTACAGATCTTTTTAAAATTTGGCTATAACAAGTATTTTATCCAAATGTGGGCCATCACTCTGTACTATTACTTGATTCTTGGAGCGGACACTGTGACAGAGTAATAGAAGAAACGATGCCTACAAATAAAATAATAGACATGAAAAAAATACCAACAGGAACCACAGGCAAAATTCAACCGCTTGATGTATATGGGTTTCGCATCTGGAAAAATTACGTTCGACATTTTTCAGATAACGTAATTTTAATGAATCATGATTTGAATCTTCATTTAAGAAATAACATCATCAAACTTCAATCACTAGTTCACAACCAACTATCTTCTCCTAGATATACAAATCTTTTTAAATACTCTTGGTTTAAAAGTGGTTACATCGATGAAAAACCAGAGACATTTGATAATCCTGTAGAATTTGGTTTTGGAGATTCTTGTAATACACATTGTGAAGTGGAAGGACGTGAAAATATTGCTATTGTACGATGCGGGTGGTGTAAAAAATCATTGTGTTTCAAACATTTCTATATAGATTACCATTATTGTCAAAACTTTGTTGACTAATATATTTCAAACCGAAAATGTGAAACATATAAATTACAATAAAATTTGTTCTGTTATTTCATATTTACATTTTGATAATAAAAAAATGAAATGTAAATCTCTCAATTAGTCACCCACCTCAAATATAAATCCAACAGTGTAAACATTTGAAATATTCGTTACGAGCCGAGATATATTTAAAAAAAGGTTTTGGGGTGGAAATTTGTCACGCCATAATTTTTTCTGCTCCAAAATGTCCATCCATTATTTGATTTCATTTCCAAAAATGTTTTTTTTTATTTTTCGAGGCTAAATTGATCTGTTAAAGTAAACATATTAGCGAAAAATGACGATTTTCTGAAATAAAATATAGGGGTTGCAACCCCTATTGTCTCAAAAACATCCATTAACTAGCGTTTTTCATAAGAAACATTTTCCATTTAGCCCCATTGCAAAATGTTCATTAGGGGCCGAGATATATCTGGATAAAGTTATTTGGGGGTGGAAATTTGTCACCCCATAATTCTTTTTGGCTCAAAAATGTCATTGCACCCTCCTAATTGACACAGAATAATATTCAGCTGACATGGAGAGTACATTTCTCGGGAGAAATATGCTTTTCATTGCTATAAGTGGATATTCGCCTTAAAGGGTAGTGAAGGAATGTAGGGGTGGTTTTTCGCAAAATCCTGAAATATGTCAACTAAATTATTTCATTTTATTACAAAAAATATTTTTTTCTAATTTTTTAAGGATAAAATTGATTTTTTACAGTCGATATATCAATGAAAAATAAGGTTTTTCTAAAATAAAAAATAGGGGTTGCAACCCCTATAGTCTAAAAAAAATCTATTAACTAGTGTTTTCCGCAAGGAACATTTTCCATTTTGTCCCATCGCAAAATATTCATTAGGAGCCGAGATATATAAAAAAAACGATTTTTGGGGTCAACTTTGAGGGTGGTTTTCACACCTTAAAAACGTTTATTAGCAGATAATAAAAAACACGTATCTCTTATTTTTTTGTGCTCTACAACATATATAAAAATTATCAAAATCGGTGTGTTCGGGTTCGGGTGGTTTCCTTGTCAGCATTATGGTGTTTGTTTATCTTATTTTGAAAATAGTGTCCCTCTAGTCCTCCGTTCTCCCACTAGAACGCGAACCGTGACGCTGCCGCTGCCTTCTCCCCTCCACTAGTGTTCTTTCTCTTGCGCGCTGCTCGCTCGCACAATTGTGCATGCTGCTACGTACAATCGTGCGGCCTGGTTGGACGCCAGTGCATTAAACATTTCTCTTCTGATGTTACCACTAACACACTACTACGACTGTGATATGATATCGTCGGAAACAAAGTATGTACGGGGTGTAATAGTAGTAGTAATAACATAAGAAATTAAATGACAAAAAACAAGTTTCAAATTCTTAATTGTGTTATTAATTCCACTACTTCCACGACCAATGGTGCTATCATTATTATCACTATTATTTTTATTATTATTGTTGTTATTAATATTACTACCACTACATCAATAACAACAACCACATTAATAACAATAACAATAACATATACAATAACAATAACAACAACAATAACAATAACAATAACAATAACAATAATAATAATGACAATAATGACAATAATGATAGCAGTATTGGTCGAGGGAAAAGTAGATTTAATAACACAATAATTAACCCTCAGCGGGTACTGTGAGTCTGACAGACCCGAGCGCAAAATCGTATATGTGAATATCTCGGAGGGGCGCAGGGGAGGGGGATTCGTTATAGCGGGGAAAAATCCTACTTTGTGTGCCAAATCGAGGGAGCACTCGTGCCATTCCAGTGCGACGTCACCTACGGAGCTAGGAGCATTGAAAAATTCAATTCGGGTCTCCTGGACCCAGAGTACCCGTAGTGTCAGAAAGTAAGTTTTATGAAAAAATTATAATTATTTAGAATTTATATTTAAATTACTTAATAATGTAAAAATATATGTTTTAATGTATAGTGCGCGTGAAAAAAATTTTTTAATAGCTTAGTTTTTTTTAAGGCAGAAATGGAGACGCGGTCTCACACGTGGTCCGCCGCTGAGTTGGCAGCAATCGAGAACCGTAACAAGGAGGAAGTTTACGAAAATGATGCTTCTTCTGGGGAAGAAAAAGATCGAACATACAACTAAAATTTGTTCTGCTTGTTCAACTACCGATATGTAAAAAATAATTACAATGTTATAATGATAATAGTTTTCAGATAATAAATACTTTTCAAATAATATATCTCGATTTTTATCTTTCTTTACCATTGCAACTCTATATTTATATATATATATATATATATTTTTTTTTAAATATTATATACATATGTATGCATGTATATATATCTTATTTTATGATAAGGTAGGCTAAAAAATTTTTTAAACAATTTTTTTTGCAAATTTTCTAGCGATAATGGCCGTGTATATATGAAAAATTCGTTGTAAAAAATACTAACTTTCAATCGCAAAAATAAATCGCTTATCCTAATTTAATTGAAAAATGACCTATACAGCCTTAAAGTACAACACTTAAGCTTTAAAAAACCGTTTTTAAAATTAATCTTTATTTTTCATTTTTTTACAACAATTTGAAAAAAAAAATTTTTTTTCGAAAGGTCTCCATGTATTTTGTTAAATATTAACAAAACCTTTAGATTTGGAGTAAAATGGATCATGCATTCGTTTTTTTGAGGTTCTGGCGATGGATTTAAAAAAAAAAACGTCTCCCTACGATGATTTGGCTCCGAGTTATAAGCGATTGAAAATCGCTCGGGTCTCACAGACCCAGAGTACCCGGATCGGGACAAACAGTATAGAGTACCCGCTGAGGGTTAAGAATTTCAAAGTAGATTTTCATCATTTATTTTCTTATGTTATTAGTACTACTATTATTTAAATTTACCTTAATTTACTTTTATTTAATTTCATCAATTTATTAACTGCTGTACTTAACTATAGTCACAACTTTGTAATCTTTACTTGTAACGCTTTATCTCCACTACTATTATCCATGTTTGCAACTATTGCTTCTATTGTAAAAATTGCTGTACTCTCCTTGACCTATAGACTTTCTAGGTCATAAATACAACTATCTATCTATCTATCTATCTACTATTACGCCCTGTACATACACTGGGCGCAAAAATTAAGGGATGGAAAAAAAATCTAAAGTAGGTGATTTTCAAAGTAACTTAAAGAATAACAATGGGAAAGCAATTTTAAAAAAAAGCAAATTGAAGGTCCAAGTTTCTAGACTTGAGATCTTGAACTCAAAATGTTTTATCATCAGCAGTTTTTGATTAATTGTAAGAAAACTATCGGGAAAAAAATGTCCATATTTTAGCTTGTTTTTCAAAAGGTCCATAGACTTCAAAAAATTGTTTTCACTGATTTCATCATAAAGCTCTTTCTGATAATTTAATTTTCTTTAATTTCAGCGGTCGAAAAATCTTGTACGCTGATTTTTCGCTAACATGAGTTATATTATGTACTGTAGCGCAACTCCCGGTCGCTTGCGACTATTAGAACGAAAGGGGAGTTGCTCGGCAAATTTCCACGCTCAGGGAAATTGCTATGAAAAGTGAGGTCGGGAGAAAGGAAGTCGGGAAATTGGGCGCCAGTCCGAAGATTCGGACACGGATTTTCCCTGAGGAGGCCCGGTCTAGCTCAGAAGGAGCTATGCTACCCTCTCAGAGGAGAACCGTTGTCTGAATTCGGCAATAAAAACGCGAACTCAGACGACTCTTTTAGTTCTAATAACAATCAGCACGTAATTTATTTTGAAAAAAAGGTGGTTGATAACCACCAGCACAAGGAGAATTTTTACACGCAAGATTTGAAAGCTTCAATTGACGTAACAAAGAGAGAAAACCGGAAGTAACAACGAACTTAGAATTAATCGAGAACACGCGAAATCACAAAGGTGGTTTAGAATTAATAAATCGGATTACAAAGCAAAAGAAATCACAATATAATAATCAAAAATCGCCGTAGTTACAAAAACTTTCAATCGCGGAAGCAAAGTAAGGGAGGTAGAGAGGTTTCGGGAGTTCTATCAGGGAATTAGGAATATGGAAGCAAGGATGCCAAATTCCAAAAAATAACCTTTATTAAAGTCGGTCTTGGATCCACCGGAGTCACCCCAGCAAACGAGGTTCGACTTCCTCCAATTTTCTCCACAGGAACGTCCCCAAATTCGGCAGGTGCGTCTGGATTTGAATTTTCTCCTGAGTCTCGTCTCAAAAGAATCACAATTTTCGATTCGAAATTTTCTCCTTAGCGTCTTCACAAGGCGGCAGCTCAGGAAACTCTGAGAAGAGCCGATTTCGGTCCCCTCAGTCTCTTATCGGTAGCGCCATCCTAGCTGTCGTAGGATTCGGGAATTGCGATACTCAGGTGATAATTAGGGCATCGACCCGTTATTGACCCGTCTCCCGTAGATCGCTAGATGGCATAATAGGTAATAGTTTGACGGCATCCTCCCTTGTCCTGCGGTGGCCGATAGTGTCTCCCATCCTTTAATCCGGGAGTCTTCCTTCCTTCTCTCGCTCGGAGTGCTAGACGATGGAGTCTTCTTCGTCTTCCTCTTCGGTCCTCCAACGTGATAATTTGGAATTGGCGAGAGGGGTAAGGGAGGCAATAAGCGGAAGTATGCGACAGAGAGCAGGATAGAAAAATAGAATTTTTGCGATAATAATTGAATAATAAAATAATAAATTATACAAAATGAAATGATTCAATTAAAATAAATAAATGGTTACCAGTCTTTCGAGCGTTCTCGGAGAGGTTCCTGAGCTTTATTCTCCGTTTTTAGTAACGGGCGCGAAAGAATTTTAAATAATTACCGATAATTAGTGCTAAAACAATTTTATAGTAACGGGAGGAATTTTTCCACGTTACAAATCCCCCCCTATTTAAACTGGACGTATTCGCCGAATTTGGTCGAAATGGACAGCACCAGAATCGACTTCCATGCAGGTGATCCTACAGTTGAAAATGAAATTTTGCGAAATTGTTAAGGATGGGGAGAGGAAATCGATAGTCTCTCATTAATATTAGATGAAAGAAAGGCAACATTATCGTAATTACTGGCTTTATTACCATTAGAATCAATAGAAAATAGGAAAAAGAAAAACAGATTTCGTATGTCTCTGGCTAATTAACATTATCGGGAGTATAAATCGTAAAGTAAACGGGAGTGAAGTGCTTCCCAGCACAGTCATGGTCTCCTCCTTCAACTCTTACTCCTGAGGGGTCCAGAAAACTGATATGGTACCCCCAGGTACTTGCACCATGTGTATCAACACGGAAGCTGCAGGTCTTCCCTCGGTAGGGCCTGCAGGAGGCCTGTTTCCCATGGCGGAAGGTACTTCCCCAGAGGGAAAGTTCGTAGGAATATTGGCTGGAGGCACTGGAGCATTCAGGAGAGTTAGCGAAGTAGGAACGGAAGGTGCAATTTGACCTGGGGCCGGTTGCACCACGAGAGTATAAAAGCTAGGAAAGGTAGCGTTAGGCCCAGCTAAGGGGGCCTGCGAGTACGCAACAGAAATAGTTGCGGGAGGACGATATTCGGGAAGATGAGCGGAAGTGGTGGAGGAAGTGAAGGTAGCGGAAGTAGCGGATGCAGTGAAGGTAATGGCGGAAGGAGTAGAAATAGTCGAAGTAGCGAGAGTAGCCGGAGGAGGATAGGTGTTTATTTGAGTTTTCGGACGGAACCAGTTGGCCTTCCAATCTTCTCCACAATTAGGGCACTCCTTGATAGTTACACCTTCTAGGCCACATCTCTTGCAGAATTTTCGTGCTGCTTCCGTGCACTGGGGGTATCGATGATTACCCCCACAATTATAGCATCCCGCTAGTCTTTTCCGTGAGACCGGCTTCTTGCTTTTAATCTCCTCGAGGATTCTTGCGGCGGGAGTAGGTATATTTCCTTGTGGGTTTCTTGAAGCATCCTCAAAATGTCCGGGAATTTCAGTGATAGGAGCCAGGAAGTTGGCGATAATGCAGCATTCTCTCATAGCCCCTTGAGAAATCCACCCGATTCCGCGTCCACGGCACAGTGGCACGTTTATAGTTCCCGGGATAACGGTGGACTTGATAACTCCATCAGATTTAGGCTCGATGGTGATCTCGGTGGACTCAGCCGATACCGATGATGGCGTAGGGTCCATGGGTTCAACAGTGGCTCGTTCTTCTGGTCGATCAGACGGTCCCGGAAGGTTGGAATCGACGGGAGTGTTGGTCTCTACGGAAGTTGTGCTCGCTCTCCTGGCCGTTTTTCGCGTGCACTTGCGCGATTTAGTTTTTGGAATTTTCATCTACAAAGAATTTCCACGTAAAGAAAACAATCGAGAGCACTCCGAGAAGAAGGAAAAAAAAACCTTCAACAGACAAATTCGGAGCGGTGTAAAGTAAGGAAGCGGTGAGGTAGCTTTATGTTTTACGGGAGCGTAAGTTACGTCGAGTGACATTACTATCCGAACTTTCCTCGCTTGACTCGTTCTGACCCGATCTTGAAGTTGCCTTCCTGGCCCGATCAAGCGGGGAATCGTTTCGGAAATCACGGCAGTCGCGAGAGTTTTCGGGAGCACACGGACGTGGTTCGACGAATGGTTTTAAGTCCTCCACGTGAACTTTTCGTACCAACTCATTATCTGGGTCCCTTAAATTAACAACAGTAGGCGAAAGAAACTATTCAACTACATAGTGGCCCAGATACCTGGGTGCCAGTTTGGCGGCAAAGTGATCAACACCGCTCGACAAGTAACGGACACGCTTCATCACTTTGTCTCCAACTTTAAGGGGCGTATCGCGGCGGGTTTTGTTAAAATAACGCGCGCGCTTTGCAAAAACGGTACTCACGTGCTTCCCGACTAAATGTTGCAACGCGGAAAGCCTTTTTATGCGATTCAACCACGTATTCGGATCGGTAGGCGAAAGGTTTTCGAGACTTTGGTAGTAGAAGTATCCCCATAAAAAACTTCTAAAAAGTAAAAAAATTACGCCAAGTACATGAAAAAATAGAGGGCCTAAGGAGTAATCACAAAAAAATAGAAGATCCCTACAAAAAACTATAAGAAAGTAGAAAAAGATGTGAAATCGAAATGAACTACCAGTATATGAAGATGCTTTCCAGCAAAGTGCAAAGGCGACACTGTGTAATACAATGTAAAGTTCGGTGCTTTCTCCAACTATGCGCAACTAAAATGCTGTGTTCAACAGTGCTGACGTTCAGACCCTAATGACAGCTCATGTAAAGAGACTGTTCCGCACTCTGGCGGTGAAATGAAGAAGCTAAATAGTGTATCAGCCACAAACTGAGACTGTTTAGACATTTGACTAGATGTCCGCGGCCTGGAAGTCAAATGCTTGGCGCGGCCATGCAAAGCATTCTCAGATCATCAATACCCATACTTTCTCTCTCGCAGGCTTTCACATATTTTGTCAATTTAAAATTCTGACGATATGAGTACATTTTCATTGTATTGCGTTTCAAATAATTTCTAAGCTTATTCATCGACGCCGATACCTTTCCTCTCACAAGCTTTCAGATAATTTGTCAGTTTAAAACTGACAATATAAGTACACTTTCATTATTTTGCGTTTTAAAATAATTCTTAGTAATCGACACGACCTTGCCTGGCCACGCCAAGTATCTGACTTCCAGGCCGCGGACATCTAGACAACTGTCTAAACAGTCTCAGTTTATGGCTGATACACTATTTAGCTTCTTCCTTTCACTGCCAGAGTGCGGAACAGTCACTTTATATGAGCACCATTCTAGGGTCTGAACGTCAGCACTGTTGAGCACAGCATTTTAGTTGTGCATAGTTGGAGAAAGCACCGAATTTTACATTGTATTACACAGTGTCCCCTTTGCACTTTGCTGGAAAGCATCTTCATATACTGGCAGTTCATTTCGACTTCACATCTTTTTCTACTTTCTTATAGTTTTTTGTAGGGATCTTCCATTTTTATGTGATTACTCCTTAGGTCCTCCATTTTTTCATGTACTTGGCGTAATTTTTTTACTTTTTAGAAGTTTTTTACGGGGATCTCACTTCTTTTTACAAAGTATATATATTTCAAATGATATTAATTTTATAATTATAAACATTTATTCATTCAATTCATGAATTAATATAAATACCAGCAAATTTATGTTATGCACATCGTCTTATGCTTCAATTATATGTAACATATCCAAGCCATATTTTAGTTGCATATTAACGTAGAACTTAAAATAAAAATAGAAATCATAATTTTCATACAAACATTATACAGGGTGTAACTTAAGTCCGGGGACGGTCAAATATCTTGAAAACTAAGACTCGCAAAGAAAAAAATTTTAGACAAAACTTTTACTGTTTTTCCCGAGCTACCAGATGGCGACATTGAAATTGACCTTGACTATGACCTTGAAGGTAATTCGAAGGTCGAGATCATTTTTTTTAATGGAACCTCCCCCTTTTGACATTGACAATCGATAGAACGGGAAATTTTACGTTCGAATACGCTTTTGGGTCATAGGTCTAATTTGACCTTGACGGACGGCAGGGTCACCAGTAAGTCCCGGGACGGTCCAATATCTTGAAAAATAATACTCTCAGAGAAAGAAGTTTTAGACAAAACTTTTACTGTTTTCCCGAGGTACCAAATGGTGACATTGAAATTGACCTTGACTATAATCTTGAAGGCGATACGAAGGTCGAAATCATTTTTTTAAAGAAGCCCCCCACCCCCCTTTTTGACATCGGTAATCGATAGAGCGGGAAATTTTACATCCAAATACGTACTTGCGTTATGGATTAAAGTTACCCATGAAGGTCAATTAGGGGTCAAAATGTATAAAAAGCGCTCAGATGCAATTTTTGTCATTTGTAATTCAGCGACAAATGCCTATCGACATGGTATACCCTTCGCGATGCTTTTGTTTCGGAAACAAAAGCATCACGAAGTCCTAATCCTTCATTTAACCCTAAATTTTGTTAAAAGATTATAGCGAACGTGAAACTTTCGGAGCGGGAGAGGGTATCCGTATTGATGATGCGTGGTTGGGGAGATCGAGTGCGATTTTATAATAACGTTAAGATTTTTAATCAAACCTTTCGAAATGGAGAAGGGCTAACTCCTCTTTCCAAATCGACAGTCGAAAGGACTGTACGGCGCTTTGTTAATCATGGCACTGTTAAAGACCTTCACAGAACTGGTCGACCAAAATCCGTAATGACTAATAACTAATAAGAAGCAATTAGACATTGCTCATGCTTTTTTTAGAAAATCCACATCTCAGTTTACGCCGAGCCGGTGTTGAGCATGACGTTGCGCATAAAACGGTAAGGAGAGTTTTGAAAAATATAAAATTTCATCCCTATAAGATTCATTTGGTCCAAGAGTTGAATGAAGATGATCCTGATCATCGGTGAGAATTTTGCGAAACAATGATGAACAAAATCGATGAAGATCCTCTCCTATTGTGTAATTTAGTTTGCAGCGATGAATCTACTTTCACCCTAAAAGATGATGTTAGCCGGCATAACTGTAGATATTGGTCCGACAGTAATCCTGCTTGGATGTTGGAACCCCATACGCAATATCCGCAAAAAGTCAATGTTTGGGCTGGTATCTTAAATGATACTTTGATAGGCCCTATCTTTATCGATGATAACCTTAATGCCAGTAAGTACGGAGAGCTTCTGAGATATCAAATTGTACCACGAATAAGAGAGGTAGCGAGTGATAATTCCAATAGAATATGGTTTCAGCAGGACGGAGCAGTCGCACATTATCGGGGGGAACGTTCGAGCATATTTGGACATCGAGTTTCCTCATAGGTGGATAGGAAGAAGAGGTGAAATCGAGTGGCCTGCTAGATCCCCTAATCTGACGACTCTCGATTATTTTCTTTGGGGTTACTTGAAAAGCAAAGTATACGCAACCCAGCCTCAAAATATAGATGAGCTGCGGAATAAGATCCTGCAAGAGGCCGCACTGATTGATAGGGAGATGACCCGCTGCGCTGTGTCACATACTTATAATCGTATTGCATTTTGTCAAGAAGCTGAAGGTGGTCAGTTTGAACATTTTTTTTAAATTTTTACTTTCTAAAAGAAAAAAATGAGAGGCAAAGGGACTTACGTTAATTAAGCACCACAGTGAAAGTCAAGGGGACTCACGTTAATCAAGCACCCCAGTGAGACGTAAGGGGACTCATTTTGACCCCTAACTGACCCTCATAGCTAACTTTGATCCATCACGCAAGTATGTATTTGAATGTGAAATTTCCCACTCTATCGATTACCGATGTCAAAAGGGGGGGGGGTGGTTCATTTAAAAAAATGATTTCGACCTTCGAATTACCTTCAAGGTCACAGTCAAGGTCAATTGCAATGTCACCATCTGGTAGCTTGGCAAAAACGGTAAATGTTTTGTCTAAAACTTTTTTCTCTAAGAGTTTTATTTTCCAAGATATTCGACCGTCCCGGGACTTACTGGTGACCCTGCCGTCCGTCAAGGTCAAATTGGAGCTATGACCCAAAAACGTATTCGAACGTAAAATTTCCCATTCTATCGATTGCCGATGTCAAAAGGGGGAGGTTCCATTTAAAAAAATTATCTCGACCTTCGAATTACCTTCAAGGTCATAGTCAAGGTCAATTTCAATGTCGCTATCTGGTAGCTCGGAAAAAACAGTAAAAGTTTTGTCTAAAATTTTGTTCTCTGCCAGTCTTAGCTTTCAAGGTATTTGACCGTCCCCGGACTTAAGTTACACTCTGTATACGGATTACTTAATTTCTTCCATTGTACACTCTGTCAGGTCGTAGTATATAGTAACTGACCAATTTCAATATACCTGTCAAACGTTATCGCATTTTCTGTAATACTTGCACGATTCTCCTTGTGGTATTTTAATAATTACTACCAGATATCCTTCGCTCCGATAAAATACTAGAATTTCTCAGCGACAGCTCCTATTTTTGGAGAGTACCAAAATACTATTGCTTTGTCTGCAAATTATTTGCTTCATGAAACAAGCAATTCATCCCTTAGTTTCCTCTTATTGGAATACGCACAAGAATTTACAACGATAGTACATATACTTGAAGCGCACAAAACTACTTATCAAATAATGGTAAACACTATCTACTTTTAATTGTGGATTTACTTACTCTTTTATTGATGATTGATATATGCTCCTTTTCTTGTTGTAATAGGTAAAAAATATGTTGCACTGCTAAAACTACTATTATGGTTTTAATGCGTGCACACACGTATTACAAGGCAAGATTACTGTCTCTTGTGCATTATTTCTTGCAGTATCTGGTGAAATTTTTTTCTTCTGTCTTAATAACCTGCATCCAGCTATCCCTCACTGTAACCTATATCGTTCAAACGAATCTTTCAAAGGATACTAATCTGTATCTGTCAAACGATACACAAGTATTTCTTATGACGGCCGACGAGCCCTGCCGAGTGATTCCGAGAGTCGACAAATCGACAAACGGTCTTAACTCCTATTGGCTAAGGGTTGACGAAAATTTGACTGGAAAAGAATCGGACGATATCGTTTTTGGATGAATCGTGACATGATATTACGATATCGCTGTTGTACGTGGACCGATTTTATTGCTTTTGGTTTTATTCGAAAGCTATAAAAATATTGCAGGCGTGACGAGATATTAATCAAAGAAGTTTCAGGTTAGGTTGGAATTGCAGTTTTACGAGTAAAAGATACGCGGTAGCGCCACGTTATGTACGCGGTGGCTTATAATTTTTCATTTACTTGGCGTCGAGACACTACCGCGTCTCTAGATAATTCTACTACCAAAGTCTCTCCCGCGTTTTTAAATTGGGGAACACACATTTTGGTGCGAGGGAAACTACACCTATTTATATGTGGGGCATTCCACGCCAAATCGGACGGTTCGTAAAATTTTGATTTTTGATGTCCTCAATTTTCTGATATTTTTTAGTACCTACCGAAAAACCCTTCCTGTTAAATTTTGAGATTTTTTTGATTACCCGTTTAAAAGATATCAAATTTTCAAAAATATCGCTTTTTTTTAGTTTTTTGCTGATAACTTCTTCAATAATGGTCCAAATTTAAACTTTTTTTTTTCAAAATTTTTGTTTTTTCATGTACTCTTTAGAAAAAATATAAAAAAAATTGTTGAACCATTTTTGAATGAGATTTTTTAGTTTAAAATTTTAAATCTCATTTTCCAAAGTGATTGCATATTTTGATTTTCGTCAAAATTTTTTATAGCAAACTACTACTCATTCCACAACTTTTCAGGCTGGTCCGATCGTGGGACCTCCAAAGCTATTATTTTTTTTCGATTTTTGAAAAATTTTTTCTTTCTATTAATCATTATGAATATCAATTTCCGTTACTGTATATTGTTTTTCTAATTATTTTTTAATAATTTCTACAGTTTATAATGGTAAAAAGGTGATTAAAATCAATTAATAGTCGTTAAATCAATTTATAATCAATAAAACAAAAATATTTATTTATTTTCGTAATTTTTTGAAAATTTTACATATGCGGGCATCATTTGAACCAGAATAATGTTTAACTCGTAGATTTCCGCTATCCATTGGAACAACTGAATGAATTTTGTGCGTTCCTGCAATTATCTTATTGTTAGTTGTTTTGTATCTCAAATCTAATTTTTTCCGTTGCATTTAAATAATTCTGTTCAGGTGAAATATTACGGCAATATTTGGCAAATTTATAACAAATACTTTATAACAAAAAGTAACATTGAAAATTCAACCCCAATCAGATTTTTCAAAAAATTACCGAAAATAAATAGAAATTTTTTTTATTGATTATAAATTGATTAAACAACTATTGATTGATTTTAAACACCTTTTTACCATTATAAATTGTGAAAATTATTAAAAAATAATTAGAAAAATATTATACAGTAACGGAAATTGATATTCATAATGATTAATAGAAAGAAAATTTTTTTTCAAAAATCGAAAAAAAATAATAGTTTTGGAGGTCCCACGATCGGACCGGCCTGAAAAGTTGTGGAATGAGTAGTAGTTTGCTATAAAAAATTTTGACGAAAATCAAAATATGCAATCACTTTGGAAAATGAGTTTTAAATTTTTAACTCAAAAATCTCATTCAAAAATGCTTCAACAATTTTTTTAATATTTTTTTCTAAAGAGTACATGAAAAAACAAAAATTTTGAAAAAAAAAAGTTTAAATTTGGACCATTATTGAAGAAGTTATCAGCAAAAAACTAAAAAAAAGCGATTTTTTTGAAAATTTGATATCTTTTAAACGGGTAATCAAAAAAATCTCAAAATTTACCAGGAAGGGTTTTTCGGTAGGTACTAAAAAATATCAGAAAATTGAGGAAATCAAAAATCAAAATTTTACGAACCGTCCGATTTGGCGTGGAATGCCCCATGTATATCAGGTACGCTGATTTCAAAAATGTCAACCATTTTGTTCCATCAGCTCTAGTAGCAGAAATATGGTCCAAATGTCATATATGGACTTTTAGATAAGTTATAAAACATATATTTATAATTGAAGTTGTAAATATCAACTGTATATGGGTGAAATATGAGCTATATATAGTTATATTATATACAGACTATGTGTGGTGCAAATATTCCGTGAATAAGTCACAGATACTGCTGCCGAAAGCAAAAAAGCATGTAAATTTTAAGCAAAAATTTGATGTTAAGCTAAATTTTAATCACTGTAATTTGTTCAATTTTTTTCTATTCTTTTAAATTTTAGGATATAGGAAGTTCAATGTCTTAACTTTAATTTATACAAAGCCGAAAAGTATGGAATAAAATTTGTCAAAGTTACAGCGTGATTTATACGTGCTTTATACACTGTTTTGGGACTCAATTGTATCCAGTATCAAATTATCGTGGGGGATGTTCTAATGAATCTAATATTTTCGGGATGTTCTATGTTCAAAGTCTTAATGGATTTAAATGTAAATTGTCGTTTTGGAAAGTTTGCAAGATTAGTAATTACGTAAAATAAAAATAGTCGAGTAATTATTATCTTTTTTCATTCAACACATAAAAATCTTCTTTTATGTGACTTTCGAGAATAAGAGGAAACACTACAATCTCTTCGAAGGCTCCAACAGTAGTCTGCCATCATATGCGCGTTCCATTGTCCCTGGTACCTTTCTTCCATGGTCTTCATATCCTGGTGAAATCGTTCTCCTTTTTCTTCGCTTAGATCGCCAAGATTTTTTGGAAACCAATCTAAGTGACTATGAAGATAGTGAACTTTAATGCTCATATTGCAACCAAGCTTCTCAAATCTTGAAAGCATATTTTCCACTAATTCCGCATAGTTCAATGCTTTATGATTTCCAAGGAAGTTTTTAATAACCAGGACAAACGAAGACCAGGCACATGACTCTACACTGTCCATTGATTTTAAGAAATTTGGGTCTTTTATTAGCTGTCGTATTTGAGGACCATCAAAAATACCTGCTTTTATTTTTTCCACGCTCTGACCAGGAAATTTATTCAGCAAATACTGGAAACATGAACCTTCTTTGTTCAGAGCTTTAACAAATTGCTTCATTAGGCCAAGTTTGATGTGTAATGGTGGCAGGATGATTTTTTTTCTTTCAACCAAAGATTCGTTACTTACATTCTTCTCTCCAACTACCATGCTCGTTCTTGAAGGCCAATTTTTTCTTATCCAATGTTCTGTTTTCGCTCTACTATCCCAAAGACATAAAAAACACGGATATTTTGTGTAGCCACTTTGCTGACCAAGGAGAACATTTAACATTTTCAGGTCCACACAAATAACCCATTGATGTTGTTTGTAGTTTATCTTTTCTAATACTAAAGAGATATTCGCATATTCTTCTTTCATACTGGTAGAATAACCAATTGGGATCGAACCGTGCTTATTGCCATTATGTAGCAGGACACACTTTAAGCTTCGCTTCGAGCTGTCTATGAAAAGGCGCCATTCACTTGGTGTGTATACTGAGAGGCCCATTTTTTTAATAAGACCCTCAACATTATTACAGAAAACTAGATTTGAATCCTGAGAAAAAAAGGTAGCAAATCCTTTTCTCTGTGACGGTAATATGTAATTTTCGTTTCAGATTTAAGTAAATTCTTTTGTTTCAATCTGGAGGCCAGCAATTCGGACGATTTTTTTGAAAGATTTAGATCTCTAATAAGATCACTCAGCCCAGATTGGTTAAATTGCACCTACTCCTACTTTACATTATTACTATTACTACTAGACAGACTACGTTGGCTTCCTTCAGCTTCTTCAAAACTTTTTCCAACCAGAAGACATGTGTCGGGAAGTCCGCGGTAGTGATGATGATGTCATCAAGGTAGGCGAAAACTTTAGGTTCCATGTCCGGAGTAATCAGTCGATTAATCAGATTCTGAAATGTTGCGGGAGCGTTCGTGAGACCGTATGGCATCCTCTTGAAATGGAATAGGCCTCTTCCGGGAACAGAGAATGCGGTAATTTCTCGACTTTTCGCCTCCAATGGTATCTGAAAATACGCCTGACTCAAATCCAACGTCGTAATGTATTTTGCAGAGCGTAGTTTGTCCAGGATGGAGTCGATGTTCGGTAGAGGGTAGGTGTTCTTCTTTGTCACATTGTTCACCTCGCGAAAGTCAATGCAGAAACGATATTTGCCAATAGGCTTTGGAATGAGCACTGGGCAGCTGGACCACGGGCTCTCGGAAGGCTCTATAATATCGTTCCGCAGCATTTCGTCAACTTCAGCGTGAGCCGCCTGAAGGACTTTTAGTCCGGGAGGCAGCGTTGCATTTTTGATAGTGATTTTAGGTCGATCAATTCTAAGCAAAGTCGATTGTTTAAATATGTATAACATTCGAATCAAGAGTCAGGAGGCGCACCAGGGGTGGACCGAGTAATTAGAAAAAATTCTATTATGTAGAAAAAAATATCCAAAAATGTTTTTTGGTATTTTGAAAATTCATACACCGTTTTCTTAGATGAAAATAATAATAAAAACAATAGTCGGCAGGAAAGATCGTGGTGGATTATACGTCAGCAGGGTAAACAGACTTGAATAAAAAAAAAATACCGTCGATTCAGTGCAGGTCGAATGCAACTTATCCAGATGATTATTTATGTTAAAAAAATAAGAACAAAAAAGTAGGCAGAAAATCGGTCGGGGGGACGGCCGTCAGCAGGGGGATTATATGTAATAGCAGAGCCGGCATTTAATTGTAACATAGACAAACCGAATGTATTATTTTGCTGATTATTTTACCCTCTTCAATATTCATAATTAATTTCAAGCGACTTATACTTAATTTAATTATATATTATTCCAATTTATTTTTCTATACAGGTGACTTTATATTACAAGGATATGAAAAATGTGATGTAATTGTTCTGTTAGAAAGTAAAGTATGCTTAAATTACATTTATTAAATGTTCAATCAATATCAACATAACTTATTACAAAAAAAAACTTCAATAATCATAAGCACAGCGACAGGATTATAGCTCATAACAAATAAGCCTCTCCAACTCTCGTAGTTAAATGTATCCCCGAAAGCCTCAAGGGGGGATGACCATTTAGAAGGTCTGAAAATTAGCGGTTTTGTAGGTTTTTTTTTCAAATAAAATGGATTGTCGGATATTATTGGAAGTTTGCAATCTTTTTATTTAGTGTTTGAACATTGTAAAAAAAATATCAATATTTTGTTGAATACAAAATGGCGGTCGTAGACGCCGTCCATCTCGCCGGTAGTATCTTACAGCTGTTGGCGTGATTTCTCACAAACTATTCAACCGATTTGAATGAAATTTTGCACAGATCTTCCTTATACTATCAGTTTATCGGTGAACCTAAAAAAACGTGTGTAATTCGAATAACATCATATAGTTTTTTTAACAAAATGAGAAAATGAGAAAATATTTGGCGAATATTTGGTGAAAAATTACAATATTGACTTTGATAATTTGCCATCTTGCGAATTTTGCATATATTTTAATTCTACTGGTACACCGATAGCGTATGGGTGTAAACTTTTAAAAAAAATGGTTCATCTGTTTGAGACAATTACTGCCGAAGCTACAATGCCAACAGCTGTAAGACTACCAGCGAGATGGTCGGCGTCTACGACCGTCATTTTGTATTTAAAAAAATATTTCTATTTTTTTTACAATGTTCAAACACTAAATAAAAAGACTGCAAACTTCCATTAGTATCCGACAATCCATTTTATTTGAAAAAAAAAACCTATAAAACCGCTAATTTTCGGACCTTCTAAATGGTCATCCCCCCTTAATGTAATAACAAATAGAGTATATGCAGTATATGAAAAAGGTGAAAATAGCGATTTTTATAACAAAATCAATATCGGGCTGCTTGAAATTAATTATGAAGATCACTTAAATAATACATTTTACGAAAAAAAAGGTCAGCAGATTATTTGACGGGGGCAAAATAGTCAGCAGAATAATACATTTGGTTGGTCTACTGCACTTATAATCCCCCTGCTGACGGCCTTCCCCCCGTCGGAACTTCTGCTGACTTTTTTGATTCTTATTTTTCTAACATAAATAGTCATCTGTATGAGTTTCATTCGATCTGAATTGAATCGGAGTTATTTTTTGTTATTCAAAACTATTTATCCTGCTGACGTATAATCCACCACAATCTTTCCTGCTGACTATTGTTTTTATTATTATTTTCATCTAAAAACACAGTGTATGAATTTTCAATCGATCCAGAAAACATTTTTGAATTTCTTTTTCTACAAGATAGAAGTTTTCTAATTACCCGGTCCACCGTGATTAGACCTTCTGACGTTCTTATCATTGAACGGCTACTTGTGAACAATAAGTTTTAATGTGAATCAATCGACTTAAAATGATTATGTCATTTGCAACGCTACCTCCCGGACTATTTGGGAGATACTCTTCAGGGGCGCTGCCTGATTGGCGCACTTTCTCCTACGTCAATTTTGTGTTCGGCGAGATTTGTAGTTCCCAAGATGTCTCCGGAAGGCGGTAAAGTAGAATCCAGTAGCTGTTCCAGTCGTTGATGTTGTTGTGGAGTCAGTTCCTAAATTCCAGCGCAAGCGGAAGTTTCCTCGAGAGTCTTCAAGTTCCGGTCGTAGAAAGGATATATCTTCCCTGTTCTAGCGGACCAGGTTCCTTTTTCGAAATCGATTTTGATTCCATGGGTTTGGAAGAAATCAATTCCAAGAATGCAATCGTAGCCCATGGTAGGGACTACACGGAAGGTAGTAATCCTCGGAATTTCCTCGATAGCGATATTCATTCTGACAGTCCCCGTGACAGAAGCGGTTTCGTTGTTTGCGAAGAACACGGCGAAATCCACGGGAGTAATTCTGTCTCCTAGTAGACGTCCGGGCCTTTCTCTCAGGTAACTATTTGTAGCTCCTGAGTCTACTAATGCCGGGAATGATTGATCCTCTACCTGTAAGGAAAGGAAAAATCGTGGATCCCTTTTGGTGTTCTACGCCTCATGCGCACTGACAATCCGAGAATCTTCTTGAGGTATTTGCAGAGTCGGTAGATCCCTCAGTGGTAGTTCCTCGGGAGGCGGTAGAGCTAACGGTAGCTCTTCAGGAGGCGGCAGTTCCTCGGCAGGGGCCCTGGCAGGTGCTGAGGGAGCAGGGGCCTCTACTGCTGCCCTCTCTTCTCGTTTCCGCCTTGACAGCGAGCACAGCTAGAGACGTACACACCTGGTTCTCCGCAGCGGTAGCAGAAGGTACCTCTTTCCTCGTGGCAGTGCTGGTACCTATGTCCAGGTTGGTGGTAGTTCCAGCAGCGATCGTCCTTCGCTGCTTCTCGGGAGTTCATAGGGGATTGTCGTCTATCAGCTTTCCTCTTTGCTAATTCTGACGGAGGCAGGTTGACATCGGCAGTAGTTTTCCCTTGCGCTGCCACATCTCGGTAGGTTCTCTTTACGGGAGGTTGTGCGGCAGTGATCCCTCGTTGTGGGCTGACGGAGGAGTTCGTCTCCTGATCCGATGAGTCAGATCGTTTCTTCGGAACGGATGATCTTTCTCGTTGGGATTTCTTCTCCTTCTTCCTCCTGGTTGTAACTAGTCTTCTCGGTGATTCTCTTGACGAGATGACTATTACGGAAGTGATCGCGGAAGTCTTACGACGGGATTTACCTGTAGGTTCATCCGGAACGTACGCGGTACTCGGTAGAACGCAATCGGCTGCTGAAAGAGGTGGACGATAGTTCTTCTCGCATTCGAGGAGCGCTTCTACCTCTTTTGCCTTCCTCTTCAGTTCTTCAAAACTGGAAGCTTGACGTCGTTTGATTTCCCGACGATAGCGAGGGTGCAGGTTGAAGCAAGCGAGATCTAATTGTTCCTGCAGCGAAAGTGTAGGTCTCAAATGATCCATCTCAATGCGCAGTTTGGCGATGTAATCGGCCACCTTTTCTTTCTCTCATTGTGTCCTCTGGTAGACATAATTCTTGAGGTGTAACTGGTACTCCTCACTGGAGAAATGCCTACGGAAGGCCTTTAAAAAGGTGTCCCACGACGTCCATGTGGTGCTCTCACTGCCATACCAGGAACTCGCGTTGCCCTTGAGGATCGCTGGGATGGACCGCAGGATGTCAGCGGGAGTGAGACCGGTTGCGTTACCACATTCTTCTAATCTGAAGATAAAATCCTCGGGATCCTCGGAAGGTTTTCCAGCGAACGAGATGTTCCACTTCTTTCGAACATCGTAGGCTTTTCCTGTTGTGGTAAACATCGCAGTTCCGAAGGGAGAGGTAGTCCAGCGAGAGTTGTCGAAAGTGCTTTCCCGCCGGAATTGGGTAGGATTTCGGGAAGTTTCCTCCTCTTCGGAAGAGTCCGTTTGTGTGCTACTGTCCCGAAATCGCGGAACGGTGCCAGAGACAATTCGCGTACTATTTATAGGTTCACGGCTCTTCCGACGAGTGGAACGGGTTTGAGAGTAGGTAGCGGCAGGAGCTAATGTCGCGGTATCTTCGTCAAACGTAACGCGGCCATTTGCAATTTTCGCACGAGAGCCAAACACTTTACTCTGGAGGAATGCCAGGTCTCGTGCGAGTCCCTTTATCGCCTCCTGCAAGGCAGAGATGGGATCGGTCCCATTTCTTCGGATCTGCTCCGGGGCAAGTTCCTCTTCATGCGGTCTATCCGGTGCAACATGGCGCGAAACAGTAGTTTTGGGGATAGCACCTGTGTTCCTCGGGGAAAGACTAGTGGTATCCCTCATGGTGGCGGTAGCAGTTGTGGCGGTAATAATAACGGAAACGGAAGTGACTGAGAGAGAAACTCCCGGCACCAACGGGTTGCTCGTGGCAGCTTCTTCCCGACGTCCGATCACGTATGTAACGGGATCAGTTCGGCCCCGTTCGTCCACTTCCGGATTCCACGGTATATCCGCAGTGTCCAATTCTAAATGCAGGGTATACCGGATCAAGCGGTCCTGGAGATCCTCACAAGATCCTGCCGTTCTTAACCGGCGAGTATCCAGGGTACGTAGGATCTCTTCAGGAGAAAGGGAGACTATAAAATTCATGGTAGCCTCCTCCACTGTCTTCATTGCATCCGGGGCGTCATCCGGAAAATATCTGCCACCGGTAGCCATTGTGGCAAAATGCAAGAAAGAACCAAAACTACGAAAGAATTCTAAATATACCGCAAGAACCGAAGCTCAAGACGGCAAACGGAAATAGAATAATAAAAAAGTAAAGTTACGGGAAATCGAATAGAAAATAACGTAATATAGCACAACAATAAAGAAAAATTCAGAATTGAAGAAAAGAAAACAATATTGTGATTTATCCAAAATTTCGTAGTTTTTCACAAAATCCAAAAATGAATAAATACTATAGTTATGAAAAAGAAGAAATGTTTCATTAATTCCGATAGTTATAATGAAATGCGAAAAAGAGAAATTCTATTAAGGTGGCTCATCACGAAAATAAATTACCTAAGATCTGGATAAAATTTTGAGGGATTGTTGTTAAAGCTATGAGGAATCTCCTCCCGAAATTTCAGACCCCCTTATTTGGCAAAATTTTGAGAACGAGTCATTTAAAAATTTTCTGTTATTGTAGGCTCTTATGGGGGTTATAGAAAATCATATAATATCTTTTTAGATTTACCTAAGATTCTTGTGATAAATAATGGTACTGTAGAAGAAGCCATAAGCTTTCCAATGACGTAAGAAAAGTTGGGGGTTATCAGGGAAAATTAAAAGATATTCAATCGCGAAAGTCAATATGTGCCGATCATAGAGAGTAGAATGTCGCCCGTATGACTGAGCAGACGCTCGGCGCACGCGCGCGAATTTCAAATAAATAAGCACGTCATTTTTGTAAAGTATAAGGTAGTTATTATTGGTGTAAGTATGACATACACTTTCTTATTTTATTGCCAATGTATATAAAAAAGTGTAATAAATGTAACGCATACATAACTTGAATAGTTATTTAATATTTACATTTCACTCAAATGTGAGCTGTACGAGGTTAACGCCATAATAAAATGAAAAATTTTTAATACTTTTTCGCCCTACTCATTAACAAATAATTTGTAAATATTCTCTAATATTGTTAAGCTCTTGGTTATTCTTGGTTTTCCATTTACGTTTTCGGTGAACGAAATACGCAGGCCTTCTTTTCCGTGTTTGTCAAAAGTTTGTTGCATCACATCTTTTGTGATCCCCACTTCTGACATTTTGTTTTTAATTCTTGGTGACAATTTGTCTTTATATTGCTTTAAAGTTGCTTTGTTCAAGTCTTTGTTTGCCTTCGCATTTTTTTCTTCAGTCATTTGTACAATACTTTTGGCATATTTCTTTATTTCTACTTTTGATTTCACTATAACTTGAAGCAATTTTTTTAAAACATTAATATCTTCTACTGCATTATGAAGTTCTTGAGACGTATATTTAGGTATGTAGTCCTGAAGTAAAGCTCCGAGTGAAAATTTTCCGTTTTCCTTTTTTCTCTCATGCAAAATAATTTTGAAAATGCTTAGGGAATCAGCAAAGCCCTTGACAAAACTTGTGAATTCTGGGTATGACTGGCATTGTTGAATAACTCTAATTATTCTTGAATGATCGAACCTATGCAAATATTATAAAATTTAAGTTATTACATAAATGATAATAATAATAATAATAATAATAATAATAATAATAATAATAATAATATACATTGAGAGATATTACGTAAATCCATTGAGCCAGTAAAATAATAGGACAGTCGTAAGTCTGCAAATGTTTCATGAACTCTTGACAAGCAACCTTCGCAGACACCGAATGCACAGAATGTTCATGCAAGTACAGTTCTCCTCCCGAAACATGAAGTCCTGTGATCTGTGATGCAGCTTTCGTAAATGGCCTGGATGGGATAATGTATGTATTGAAAAACTTTTCTTCTGTAAATGAAGCAAACGGAAATCTGAAAATAATAATAATAATAATATGAAAATTTCATAACAATTATAATAAGCTTGCCCACATAATACACTTACTTGAACGATTTCATCTTGAAAAGAAAGCCCAGTCGTTTCTAAGTAATAAATTACAATTTTACAAGTTTCCAAGTCGATTTTGTTAGGTGTACAAACCTTATAACTAGGAATCAAACTTGAAACGTCGGCAAAGGCAAAGCCACTTTCATAACTAATTCCTTCTTTTCTGTCATGAGATGCATTTTTCTTTGTTCTTTCTTTTTTTAGCATTAGTCGCCTGTATTTAGTCGTCGTCTTCCTCGAACGCTCTAATTTTATTTGGCGTAAATGATCCTTATTTCTTTTTATTGAACTACTTCTTGAACTCTCCTTAATCCCCATTTTATTGAAAACCAAACCAGAGTATTGACAACCAATATTTTTTTGACAAATACTTGCTTTTATTCGAAAAGCCAACGACTCCGAAGCTACGTAATGTCTTGATTTTGGGTTTTTTGATGATATCATTTGATTCAATGATTCATTGGCCTGAGTCGAACCACACAGCAATTTTTACAGAATTCACAGGATACCGAGATATCAGTTCGCTCAATTTTACTTTCAAGTCGATGTCGTTCAAAAGTTTACCATGAGGTAGGTGTTTATGAATATATTGTTTATCACTAATACCCTTACACCAATTGCCACAAAAGGAGTGATCACCAAAGGCATGAGGTACGATAGCTCGTAAGGCCAGATCAATTTTTATTGCCACTCCTTTATTTTGCTTTATAGCAATTGAAAAACTTTTGCCAAAATAGTCAATAAGGCTGGGTGGCAGTTTGAGTGTGTACAGACTACTAGTGAAACTTTTTTTCACATGGTTGTAGCCTGACCACTTTTCAACATCATATGTTGCTTCCCTGCTGACGGATGCTATCGTACAACTATCCTCATCTCCTATGAGAGTCCTCACTTCTACGTTTTCTTTTTTGAAAAGAGAATTATTTTTAAATAATTCCACTGCCATGTCCGCTTCCATAGACTTAGCAGAGCCTTCATAATTAAATCGGCAGTCATGGTCAGTCTTGGGATGCCCAAGCTTGCAGAAATGACAATCTTTACATCTGATGGCAAACGACAGCACTTTCCCCGAATAAAATCCAACTGCTGTACTATGTCCTATAATTTTAGATTTTCGTAACAAGTAAAAAAAAATTCTAAAATGCTACTATATATAGTAGGTTTTTGTTATCGTCAGAGAACATTGTTCACTTTATAATTTGTCTTATCACTTAAACTATTATAAGACCGGCCTGTACCACGTTTCTGCCATCCACTGTCATAGGAAGCTTTGAGATGAACAGGTCTTCTGTCATTGGAATTATTTTCAGATTGCCCGTACACTCTGCATGTAATAATAATTTTTTTTGGCAAAGAAGATTAACATGGATATTTAATTAACAAAACCTGCGTGTAAAATGTCGCTACTATTTTTTATTTAAAAAAGACAATTCATATTTGTAAATATAAGTGTGTACTTATTTTACATAGTAGGTTTGTGGCACAATTGTAAAAAAATATAACTAAGTGTTAGATAAAATTGATCAGAAATAAAAACAAAAAAAGAGTTTGTAAATATCACAGAATACACAATTTGATAAACTAAAAAAGAAATTGTACATGAAAACAATACGTATTTACACACACAACTGTCACACTGAATAAAAATTGTCTTTCGTCAAAGAAAATTTGCATGATAACTGCCAGCCTATATGGTGATGATTTGCTTGCCATGTTACGTTATTATAACTTACAGGTACTGCTCCGACTCATTTTCTAAACTTAATTTTTTTTCTAACTGAATGGCTTCAATGCAAGACTCTTCTGAGAGTTCCTCGATTGCATGACCAACTTCTTTTTCATACTTCTTCATTGTTGCTGAAGCTGGCGTTGCCACGTCAAGAGCTGATAATAAAGTGTTGATACGTGTCTCACCAACACCTGCATCGATCATTCCTAAAAAATTTTAGAGTGATTTCAAAATATACATTTCATTGGCTCTTCTATACATACTTTCAATGAAATATTGACCTACCAAAAGCTAATTTAGCATTAATTTCATATGACGACGCCTTTGCACTGAGCTGCTTGTTAATATGAACTGTTCTTATAATATGACATTTCATACATTTTACTTTTAAAATACTAGCCAATCCAATTTTCTTTTTCTCAGTCATGTATCGTAATGATAGAGGAGTATCACAATTGTCACACCACGGTTCTGAGCCCATTTTATTCAGTTCCACAATATGTCTTGAGTTGTCAATGATGTTTTGCAAATTTTTCTAAAAAAAAAATAAATGTGAGAATGAGGAAATCTTACAGAATACATTTACTTCGCACTTACAATAGGTATCGCAATGATTACTTACTTCTAACGGAAGATTAGATTTGGCTAATTTTGCAGATCTTTTCAGCTCTCTCGTTTTTACTACTGCCGCTTGTACTTCCTCACATTTCTCAAGAACCTTTTTTTTACAAATAGGCCTTTCCTTTTTCCTCTAGTTTGACGAGCAGGATATTTAAGAGGCATTGTTTATTGAAGTAGTTTTGTACAAAAAATATTTTGATTATTAGGTTATGCGTCTCGTACGACGCTCGGCAATGTTGTATGTGTATACAAACAATCATTTGGATGCGTCTGCTTAGCTAGGGGCGTACACGACATTTTTAGTACCTTAACCCCAAAAAAAACCATTCTTTTTTGTTTATATGTTTTATCAATGTATTTATTTTTATTGTGACGTGGTGATTTCACCAGTCACATTTAGAGGCTATGTTTTGCATAAAACTAACGTTCTTTGAAGAGTTTACAAAAGGCTGGCCCAGAGACCTCTCCAAAACGTAAGGGAAGTATTAAAAACTTGTGTAATTAGTACCGACTCACGTATCCTAAGGATATGCCGACACCTACTATACCGATCCCGAAGCCACGAGATAGCGCTCTACCAAATGTCTACTCTCTCCCGACACCAACCTACCGCAAGGGGAAGAAGCCCGGCGAAAAACCGCCAATCAAAGGACTCCGGTCCATATCGATTAAGGATCCACGAACGGACATACAGGCGCCACCCGTCGGGACGGAACGGGACTCAGAAGGCAAGGGACGTGATGGCCTATCACGATTTCGATCCACTACGCCTGCGTAAAGGATTACGCAGGTTGAGAGCATCGCGAGAGACCCGGACACGACGGGAAGCCAGAATTCCTTGGGCTGTCGTATAGGACAATTCCAGTGCTCATAGCCGCAGCTGTTTGTTTGGATTAACGTGAGATCCGGGGCGATAACTAGTAAAGGAAAGGACGAAAGAAGGGACGAAGGAAAGACGGGATAGGGAGAGACAGAGAAAGACGAAAAGGTGAGCCAAGCTTGTGGTCCTCTTCTTTTCCCCAAGGATTTTCCCAAAGTCCCATTCTTACAGACCACCTTAACTCCGTTCGAATTTGATTACAGTCCCTTTCGGGACTATCTTAAGTTCATAACTCTTTTTGTGTGAGTTCGGTTCCGGCGTAGATCGGACTTTATATTTTTGTGATCCCGCGCGTTTTGTTTGCGAACTAGATTAAGAATCATTACGAGTTATTACGTTTAGATTAAGATTACCGTTATTGAGCTTTGATGTTGGTATTAATTGAATGTATAGTTTTTTTGTTGTTCTTTTGGGAGTCTCATAATTACGGACTAGAAGTAAGTTAGAGTTTAAGCCCATTTTCGATACGCATTGTATGATCTCAGTGAGATATTGTAAGTCTGAATTCCGCGAATAGATTATTGTTATTTTTCTTTTAGATTGGTCTTCTCCCGATTTATTTATAGCCATCCCGCGTTGCCGATTGCTGAACTCCCCCGAGGTTCCCGTGCTCTCCATTGAGCCACTCGAAACCCTTTTCCCGGGTTGTAGGCTACCTACAACTGGCGCCCATAGTTTTTTTCAATTTGAAACAAAAACCGGGAAGTGGGTTCGGGAAGCCCGTCTTGTGCCCGGAAGGTCCCGCGTCTAAGAGAGACGCCTGGACCTTTCGTCACACTATATAAATGACATAATATTACAGTGGAATACATTTAAATTATATTTCTTAATAGAAATATGAAGCTAATCGAAAACTCGATAAAGCCTAGGGGCCCGGTCCTTCGTGATACAGCACCATCGTGATGAGCCACCTTAACTATTCCAATTGAAATATTTACAATAAATTATAGTAATCGAGATATTTACAACAAAGTGAAAAAAAGATAGAATAGTTGCGAGAATTAAGAAAAGAATAGAAATTTAATACTAGAATTTTATTTTTAATTATTTCAAAAATAAGAAAGAAAAAGGAAATTTTTATAATACAAAAATCTTTTTATAATTCAAATGATATTTACAAAGTAATTATTATTCGGTAATAAAAAAGAAAGAAAACTACTAATTAAAAATTTAATAGTAGAAGTTAAATAGTATTTCGATAGTAAAAGGAAAGTAAATTCTCAATAAGTTCGGGAGTACATCGCAATATAAAATTTTCTAGAAATAATATTCTATTGAATATAATAAAAGATTCTTCTCATATAGGAATTTCTACAAGAACGTTACGATGACGAAAATAAATGCCTAAGCTATATTGGGCGACAGCGAACAAAGGGAGCGAGAGAGAGAAAACGAACACAGCGTAAGAGGTAAACACTGTTCGCCTCGTCAAGGACTCAACTTGTAGAAATTTCTATTATAACGAGGGCGAAATTTTAACAGCTTAATATCTACGATATTATCACATATAATTTCCTGTAATAATGAAATATAATAATCTTACAAATTTTATGCAAACCGAGAAGTATTTATTAACCAGAGACAACGCAATTTGTAAAAAGAAAATAATAATGACAATAAAGCGGAATATCAAGAAAATGTAATTTATTTCCCAAAAAGAAATTAAATTTTTCCTGTGTGGGCCCCACGTTGGGCGCCAAAAATTTGTAGCGTTGCTACAAATTTCCCAGAACGTGGCAAGAAAAAGAAATAAAAGATAATTACTTTACTTTATTGAAATAGTAAAGATAGTTTGGGTGTGTGGGCCCCACGTTGGGCGCGAAAAATTTGTAGCGTAACTCCCGGTTGCTTGCGACTATTAGAACGAAAGGAGAGTTGCTCGACAAATTTCCACGCTCAGGGAAATTGCTACACAAAAAGTGAGGTCGGGAGAAAAGAAGTCGGGAAATTGGATGCCAGTCCAAAGATCTGGACACGGATTTTCCCTGAGGGGGTCCGGCCTAGCTCAGAAGGAGCTATGCTACCCTCTCAGAGGAGATCCGTTGTCTGAATTCGGCAATAAAAACGCGAACTCAGACGACTCTTTTAGTTCTAATAACAATCAGCACGTAATTTATTTTGCAAAAAAGGTGGTTGATAATCACCAGCACAAGGAGAATTTTTACACGCGAGATTTGAAAGCTTCAATTGAAGTAACAAAGAGAGAAAACCGGAAGTAACAACGAACTTAGAATTAATCGAGAACACGCGAAATCACAAAGGTGGTTTAGAATTAATAAATCGGATTACAAAGCAAAAGAAATCACAATATAATAATCAAAAATCGCCGTAGTTACAAAAACTTTCAATCGCGGAAGCAAAGTAAGGGAGGTAGAGAGGTTTCGGGAGTTCTATCAGGGAATTAGGAATATGGAAGCAAGGATGCCAAATTCCAAAAAATAACCTTTATTAAAGTCGGTCTTGGATCCACCGGAGTCACCCCAGCAAACGAGGTTCGACTTCCTCCAATTTTCTCCACAGGAACGTCCCCAAATTCGGCAGGTGCGTCTGGATTTGAATTTTCTCCTGAGTCTCGTCTCAAAAGAATCACAATTTTCGATTCGAAATTTTCTCCTTAGCGTCTTCACAAGGCGGCAGCTCAGGAAACTCTGAGAAGAGCCGATTTCGGTCCCCTCAGTCTCTTATCGGTAGCGCCATCCTAGCTGTCGTAGGATTCGGGAATTGCGATACTCAGGTGATAATTAGGGCATCGACCCGTTATTGACCCGTCTCCCGTAGATCGCTAGATGGCATAATAGGTAATAGTTTGACGGCATCCTCCCTTGTCCTGCGGTGGCCGATAGTGTCTCCCATCCTTTAATTCGGGAGTCTTCCTTCCTTCCCTCTCGCTCGGAGTGCTAGACGATGGAGTCTTCTTTGTCTTCCTCTTCGGTCCTCCAACGTGGTAATTTAGAATTGGCTAGAGGGGTAAGGAAGAAAATAAGCGGAAGTATGCGACAGAGAGCAGGATACAAAAATAGAATTTTTGCGATAACAATTGAATAATAAAATAATAAATTATACAAGATGAAATGATTCAAATAAAATAAATAAATGGTTACGTCTTTCGGGCGTTCTCGGAGAGGTTCCTGAGCCTTATTCTCCGTTTTTAGTAGAGGGCGCGAAAGAATTTTAAATAATTACCGATAATAGTGCCAAAACAATTTTATAGTAACGGGAGGAATTTTTTCCTAACGGCGAGCGCAAAACTCGACTTTGCGCACGCCATTTCCGTCCGCAAAACACCTCTTTCCCACATACATTAATGTATTCGGAAAAAACATTCTTCCCGCACGCTTCCTCTATTTTCCCGCACGCTTCCTGTATTTTCCCGCACGTTACCTGAACAACGTCAAACACACAAACAAACAAACAACGTCTGTCAGCTCTCGTTTAACCTGAAATTTAAATAATCATATTTTGCTCGACTCGTGTGATTGAAACATCACACTCGTCGAGAGTATCATCTCTCTAATCTCTCGTTTTGCGCTCGTCGATAGGAAAAATAGACTTCGATATATGAACCCAAAGCTGGTCTTCCGCGCATGGGGAATTGGCGCCCGAGCGTAGCGAGGGCGCCAAGCTTCCCCCATGCGGGAAAGACCTGCTTTGGGCTCTTGTATCGAAAAATACTGTTCCACGTTGCAGTACTCGGTAAAAAATTATTAAATTAAAAAATAATTTTTAAAAATGTGACTTCTTACAATAAATAACATTTTTCTTTTTTTAATAAAAAAATGTTAATTATTGTAAGAAATAACATTTGTTACAATTATTTTTTAATTTACAAATTTTTTACACAATTGCCAAAGTTAAAACTGATTTTGTTTGCTTTGATCGACGATGACTCGACGAAAAATCATCGCACAAGGCATTCCGATCTCTCAAATTAAAGAGTATTAAATTATGTGAAAGAGCTTTATGATGAAATCAGTGACAAAAATTTTCACTTAAGTTTTGCACTCAAAAAGCCCTTCTTCATCGTTGACCTAAAAATTTATTCATAACGTTAGCGCATAATTTAATGTTTTTCTGATAAAAAATCAATTGAAATTGACAATTATTGTATCAAGCTCATCGTGAGGCATTGCGTTTTCTTCAGATTATGTTATCATAATCGAATTTGAATGTTACTTAGGCCAAAAATGTTCATACTTGCGATAAATCGAGTAGAATCAGGAAAAAAAGTTTATTTTTAAGTGATTTTTCAAAAAATGCACCGAAAAATCTGAAAAAATTTAGAAGGAAATCCCATTTTACCCTGAATAAAATGATATATATGATTATAGGGTTTTTTCTTACGGTGTCGGAGATATCGAATTTTGAAAGTGATACTTACTTTATGGCCACCCTGTATATATATTTTTGAATTATAAACGGGACTCAGATGGCCAGTTACCGACATATTCTGAGGGGAGAATCTAGTAGGTAGCTAGATACCGACCTTCCTACTAGATTTTTAGGAAAAGTTTAGAGCCAGATACCGACTTTTAAACTTTTTGGAAGGGGAAGACTTGGATGACCAGTTACCGATCTTTCCAAGTCTTGGGAATTCTTAAAAATAAGGAAAAGACGACTAAGGACTTACTCTTTAAAAACTTTGTCGGAACCTTTATTTCTTTTCTCTAAAAACGTCAATATATATATTTGGAAGATGCTTCTACGTTGCTGTTAGGCGAGTAAGTGACGATACATGAAAATTTCAGCCCTTATATATCCAAAATTTTGTCCTTTTTCTCTGTCGGTCTTGTATATCCTAAATTCTCTTTGTCTCTTATTACTATGTCTGTCTTTATTTTAAACGGACATTGTGTTTTGTTTCTCTGTCTAATTTAGTGTCCTTCTTGAAAGAAAATTTTCTCTCTTTAATTTTTTTGCATATGTCCTATGACTTTTACGAGCTGCTTGAGGATATGCAGTATTGGAAAATGCATATCCTCTTTCTGTCTCTGATACATTGAGTTTAGTCCCTTGGCTCAAGTGTCTACCATGCGGAGGCATGGGCCTCTCTGTATCGAACTCTATATAAAAAAAAAAGGGTCATCTCGGTACGGAAATGTCAGAAATGCGAAAAACTTCTTAGTATTGGTGTCTGGACATAACAACCATCATTGTTATTATCATCATTATTATTATTATCATCATTGTTATCATCACTATTATTATCATTGTTATCATCACTATTATTATCATTCTTATCATTCTTATTATTATTATCATCATCATCATCATCATTATTATTATAATTATAATTACCATCATTATTATCATTATTTGTATCATCATTCCTATTATCATTATTATCCCTTAGAGGTCACATGTTTTAAAAATAACGAGCTGGTCACAAGGGGTCAGAACGACCCCAACCATGTTTAAATAATAGCTGCGTTGCTAATATCATTCCACATCTTTGAACATTTTAGAATGAAAATATCATGGCAAAAAATTTGTATTAAATTTTCAAAATGGCGAAAAAAATCAGGAAGGAGGCTATGCATAAAAAATACCATTTGTCTGTAAGTTGCGCTTGGGGTCATTTTGACCCTTAATGACCTCTAAGGGTTATTTTTATCATTATTAATATCATCATTTTTATCGTCGTTATTATCATCATTATCATCATTATTATCATTGTTATAATTATTATTATGATTATTATTATCATCATTATGCTACCGTTTCCTCACCACTTTGCGGTAGGTAGCAGGGTGTGCTTTTTTTAAAGTGGTTTCCCCGCTAGACCTACTCCACTTTTGCGGTTAGTGCGTGAGTTGTTCAAAGTGTTGACCTCCTTCTTGTAGGCAGAGTTCGGCCCTTCGAACAACGTCACGCGTCGCACATGGGGCCATGTCGGGAGTGATCGAACGGAAGGCCGCGACGATTGAATCGCGGACCTCCTGTTCTGTCCTCTCGCGATGGTTTTCCGCGAGGTTTTTAACGTATCCCCAGACACAAAGTCCAAAGGGGTGAGATCTGGAGACCGTGGGTGCCACACAATCGGTCCACCGCGCCCTATCCACATCTCGGGATACATCCTGTCGAGGAATTCACGTACCGGCTGCCGGAAATGTGCCGGTGCTCCATCGTGCTGGAAAATAATATTCCTACGCACGTGAAGCGGCACATCCTCCAGCAACTCTGGGAGAGTATTTTCTACAAACTCCGCATAAATGTTGCCGTTTAAGCGAGGCGGTAGAAAATAAGGCCCAATCTGAAAATGTAAAAAAAGAAAATTTTAGTATTGGATTTTTTCTTAAACAAATTATTTTTTAAATATTTTTTTATTTTTCACTTACCACCTGGTCCCCTATTATTCCAGCCCATACGTTAATCAAATAACGGTACTGGAAACCGCCTTCCCTAATCGCATGGAGGTTTTCGTTTGCCCAATGTACATAGTTATGGGAATTAAACACCCCGTTCGGTGTGAAGGTCGCCTCATCGATCCAAAGAATCGTCTCCGGGAAAGCCTGGTTGCGCCGACAGTTTGCTAGGAAACCTGTAACAGAATCAACAAAATATGTATTATTATAAGTAAAAATAAAAAATAATGTATTTATAAGAAATAATGATAATAATTTGTACCTGTACAAAAATTCAACCGTGGTTGAAAATCCCGCGGTAACAATTGCTGCACGCGTGTGAAATGAAACGGGTGCAAACTGTTATTTCGCAAAACTTGGTACACCAAGTTTTGCGAAATAACCAGTTCATTTTTATATTATTCAAGTAAACATAGTTAAATATGTCTTTTTAATTGTTGCGAATTTTATACCAGATTTAATTATCAACAATTAATATATAATCAAAACTTTAGATATCTTAATAATAGTATATGAATTTTAATGTATGAATTTCAGACGTTATTTTGGAGCTGCTCTGTGAAACATCAAATGCATCGAAAATATTGTCACCAACACGTCGGTACTTCTCAGGGGCAGGCGATAGAGAAGGTGGAAAAAAAATAGGGAAGAAAGCCGTGCAATTATAATTTATAATAAAGACACTCTATGCTATTGTATTAGCTTTCACATATGCGCGTTTATGCATACTCATAATGTATATTCGTATATGTCCATATTCCTAAAATAAAGTTATATTTCAATAATCTCGCTGAATTTTGGGCGTTTATTTCCTAAATAAAAAAATCTAAATTAATATTAGATCTCCTTAAGCAAATTAGGAAGTATCGGATAACACTCGACATGCGAGGCGAACGCTGCATTGAAATAGGGGATATAGGGAAAACAATGCCTGATTACACTGGCCCAACGTTGGCATCCCACTTCGGCACGGTACTAGAAGCCAATACGAAAACCTGATATTGGGCCAATATTGAATGTCTGTACTGGTATTCAGCTCTGGGCCAATGCTGAGTGCCAGCGTTGGGCAGGCGTGATCATTCCAGTATGGGCCCAGTACTCTCTCTGTATTCAACCAATACCGGGCCTGGACCGTCAGCCAGTACTGGCAACTCTGGCGCCAGTACTGAGCCAGTATTGCGCCATTTTGAAATTCGCACATGGGCACGTCGTGCGACGCGTGACGTTGTTTGAAGGGCCGAACTCTGCCTACAAGAAGGAGGTCAGCACTTTGAACAACTCATGCACTAACCGCAAAAGTGGATTAGGCCTACCGGGGAAACCACTTTAAAAAAATCGCACCCTGCTACCTACCGCAAGGTGGTGAGGAAACGGTAGCATAATGATGATAATAATAATCATAATAATAATCATAACAATGATAATAATGATGATAATGATGATAATAACGACGATAAAAATGATGATATTAATAATGATAAAAATAACCCTTAGAGGTCATTAAGGGTCAAAATGACCCCAAGCGCAACTTACAGACAAATGGTATTTTTTATGCATAGCCTCCTTCCTGATTTTTTTTCGCCATTTTGAAAATTTAATACAAATTTTTTGCCATGATATTTTCATTCTGAAATGTTCAAAGATGTTGAATGGTATTAGCAACGCAGCTATTATTTAAACATGGTTGGGGTCGTTCTGACCCCTTGTGACCAGCACGTTATTTTTAAAACATGCGACCTCTAATGGCGGATAATAATAATAATAATGATAATACGCGGATAATAATGATAATAGGAATGATGATACAAATAATGATAATAATGATGGTAATTATATTGGTAATAATAATGATGACGACGATAATAATAATAATAATGATAATAATGTTAATAATAATAATGATGATAATAATAATAATAAGAATGATAGCGGTAGCAGTCGTGATAGCAGTAATAATACAAGCAAGAATTTGATGATTTTAAATTTCGCCATTATGTTTCTTATGTATTATTACTACACAACTTCATTGTCCAACGAAAACACATGCAATCATAGTAGCGAGGTAGTGGTAGTAATAGAAGAAATACCAGACGTAAGATTTTCAATGTTTGGTGTTACCATATGATTTCTTAAGTATTACCACTACTAAAACTCTGTTGCCGAAGGACAACGCACCATAGTGTAGCATTGTGGTAGTGGTAACAGTAGAAGCAATGTTTTGGTTTTGCCCTTATCTCAGTCTTTTGTTATTTTACTACTACTACTTTCTTTGGCGCCCTATACGTATGTTAGGGCCGATTTTAAATTATTTCGACCGCCTACCAAGCTCTGATAGACCGTTTCGTCGTTCTGATTGGCCGGAACATTTTAATTAATAACTCGGCAATTAATCCAAATTTCCAAAAATGGTACAGGACTTTTCGTCTCCATTTTTCACCACTTACCACCATCTCCCGGCTTCGAAGTCTTATAAAGCACTTAACAAAACACCCTGTATATACTGAGACGTTTCGAGCGCCTCCCCTTTATCTTGAATAAAGGTGGACACGCCGAAATGTGTCTATACGAAAGGATTCGTGTACTGGACGGGCGTATTCAAATCTTTCCCTTTGATTCCCTACGTGACGCTTCAGGAGTCAGGATGGGATATCTCCCTGTATCTCTCGAGATCTGCAGGAATATTTTAATATTCCTCAGATCTCAATTTAATCCTCGCAGAGGGGCCTGGGCGCGATGCCAGGGGCCTCTGTGGAGATCCTGATCCAGGAGAGGGTCAGGATAGAGGAGTAGTTAGAGAGGGGCCTGGGCGCAATGCCAGGGGCATCCAAGCAGCCTTTACCGGTTGGTATGGCTCTTGGATGAGGAGGAATATTCCGGGTTGGGATATTTGATTACCCGGAATATTATAGGCCTTCGAAAGGGGCCTGGTCGCAATGCCAGGGGCCTTCCGGTAGCCTTTTAACGGAAGTTTGGAGTCCTGGATTCCCAAAGGGAGCTATGTCGCCATGCTCTTTGGTACTGTTAGGAAAAGGTGATATTTCAAGTTTTTTGAAATATCGTAAAGCTTCCAGAAGGAGCCTGGGCGCAATGCCAGGGGCCTCCAGGGGCGTCCAGGTCGCTGATAACTTCTTCAATAATGGTCCAAATTTAAACTTTTTTTTTTCAAAATTTTTGTTTTTTCATGTACTCTTTAGAAAAAAATATAAAAAAAATTGTTGAAGCATTTTTGAATGAGATTTTTGAGTTTAAAATTTTAAATCTCATTTTCCAAAGTGATTGCATATTTTGATTTTCGTCAAAATTTTTTATAGCAAACTACTACTCATTCCACAACTTTTCAGGCCGGTCCGATCGTGGGACCTCCAAAGCTATTATTTTTTTTCGATTTTTAAAAAAATTTTTCTTTCTATTAATCATTATGAATATCAATTTCCGTTACTGTATAATATTTTTCTAATTATTTTTTAATAATTTTCACAATTTATAAGGGTAAAAAGGTGTTTAAAATCAATCAATAGTCGTTAAATCAATTTATAATCAATACAAAAAATATCTATTTATTTTCGGTAATTTTTAGAAAAATCTGATTGGGGTTGAATTTTCAATGTTACTTTTTGTTATAAAGTATTTGTTATAAATTTGCCAAATATTGCCGTAATATTTCACCTGAACAGAATTATTTAAATGCAACGGAAAAAATTATATTTGAAATACAAAACAGCTAACAATAAGATAATTGCAGGAACGCACAAAATTCATTCAGTTGTTCCAATGGATAGCGCAAATGTACGAGTTAAACATTATTCTGGTTCAAATGATGCCCACACATGTAAAATTTTCAAAAAATTACGAAAATAAATAAATATTTTTGTTTTATTGATTATAAATTGATTTAACGACTATTAATTGATTTTAATCACCTTTTTACCATTATAAACTGTAGAAATTATTAAAAAATAATTAGAAAAACAATATACAGTAACGGAAACTGATATTCATAATGATTAATAGAAAGAAAAAATTTTTCAAAAATCGAAAAAAAATAATAGCTTTGGAGGTCCCACGATCGGACCAGCCTGAAAAGTTGTGGTATGAGTAGTAGTTTGCTATAAAAAATTTTGACGAAAATCAAAATATGCAATCATTTTGGAAAATGAGATTTAAAATTTTAAACTCAGAAATCTCATTCAAAAATACTTCAACAATTTTTTTTATATTTTTTTCTAAAGAGTACATGAAAAAACAAACATTTAATAAAAAAAAGTTTAAATTTGGACCATTATTGAAGAAGTTATCAGCAAAAAACTAAAAAAAAAGCGATTTTTTGAAAATTTGATATCTTTTAAACGGGTAATCAAAAAAATCTCAAAATTTACCAGGAAGGGTTTTTCGGTAGGTACTAAAAAATATCAGAAAATTGAGGATATCAAAAATCAAAATTTTACGAACCGTCCGATTTGGCGTGGAATGCCCCATATATAGATGTGTATATGCGAAGACTACATCTATACATGTAAATATGTATACAGGTATGAATATATACACATATATACATATACATTAGGGTGTTTAAAAAAAAAAGACTTTTTTTATTTTTTTGATGAACTTTGAAAAACTGTTAGAGTATTGCTAGAAAAAGACCCTCTGAAAACCGGAGCTCTTAATATTAATATTTAGAGGTGGCGATTCGTAATTTTGTGTTTCCCATTTAAATAACATAGAAAAATTTGTGATAAAAATTTGGAATTTTCTACCTCAATGACGAATCACTTCACAAGTATGTCAAAGGGTTATCTTATGGGAAATTTAATGCTCTACAAAAAAGGTCTGAATGACGATTCGCGTAAGTCTAGCCGTCTCAAAGATATCGAGCCTCAAACTTTGGAATGTTTGAAATTATGAGATTATATTCTCTTAAAACTCAAAAAAATCAATTTATATCACTTAAATACCTAAAATTATCAACTTAAAAGTAAATATCTACAAAGATTCAGTAGAATTTTGATCGAAAGTTCTTAATTATTTGATAAATCACGGTTTCAATTAATTTTTAGAGAAAAATTCTTACTTATGTAAAGAATATGGCAAAAGTTCATCTTAAATTCACTTATATCATGTATTAATAATCAATTCATATTAAATTTATTTGCGTGTTAATAGATTGATGAGGAGCAGCAACTAATAATTTTACATAAACGTAAAATTATTAGATATGTTGACAATATTTTTAGAAAACTTTTTAACAGTCCAGTCTTCAATAAATTTTTTTTGCTACAGTTTGGATAATCCTCTCGATGTTTCTTCACAATTTTGTAGCAAACTTTGGAGCTGCTCCTCATTTTTAGTTAAGTGTTGATTATAGTTGGAAACTAACGCAACATTCCTTTCAGCAACATCGTTTACTCCTTTTAATGAATTACAAAATTGAAGATTTTTTTGAAAGCTTCAAAATCTTCTTTTTCTAAAAACATTATCAACATATCTAATAATTTTACGATTTTTACTGTTCAATCTATTAACACGCAAATAAATTTAATATGAATTGATTATTAATACATGATATAAGTGGATTTAAGATGAACTTTTACCATATTCTTTAGATAAGTAAGAATTTTTCTCTTAAAATTGATTGAAATTGTGATTTATCAAACAATTAACAAATTTCGATCAATATTCTACTAAGTTTTTGTAGATATTTACTTTAAAGTTGATAATTTTAGGTACTTAAGTGATATGAATTGATTTTTTTGAGTTTTTAGAGAAAATAATCTCATAATTTCAAACATGCCAAAGTTTGAGGCTCGATATCTTTGAGACGGCTAGACTTACGCGAATCGTCATTCAGACCTTTTATGTAGAGCATTAAATTTCCTATAAGATAACCCTTTGACATACTTGTGAAGTGATTCGTCATTGAGGTAGAAAATTCCAAATTTTTATCACAAATTTTTCTATGTTATTTAAATGGGAAACACAAAATTACGAATCGCCACCTCTAAATATTAATATTAAGAGCTCCGGTTTTCAGAGGGTCTTTTTCTAGCAATACTCTAACAGTTTTTCAAAGTTCTTCAAAAAAATAAAAAAAGTCGTTTTTTTTGAAACACCCTAATATACATATATGTATATCTCCAAGAAGAACATCATTTCGGTACACATACACTATAGAGTGTATATGTACACTAGATAAACCGTTCGACTTTGACAGGCTGTAGCTCCTAAACTAATGAGTTTCGAGTTTTGGGCCTATGGAGACTTTTGTTCTACATATTAAGAACTATCATTTCCCAAAGTTACAAAAAAATTGTCCGAAACCCATTTTCCATAAGGATTCTGCGGGGTCTTTTCGCGACTTTGTCGATTTGAGTTTGGTTCGGAGGAGACTTCCTGAAGGTTCAAGAACGAAGTCTCGACTGACTTCAGAGTTCGTTATTTGACATCCACATCGGATTATTCTTAATAATAATTAGCTACTCCTCTCCAAACTGTCCATTGCTTTTCATTGGACAAATTGATCTTTTACGTTCCTTATCGGGTCTAGTTTATGGGGTAGGGATTTCGTTCCTGGTGCTGAATAAGGCAAATTTGAGATCTCTTTGGTGGGAAATTTTGTTGGCTATGCATTTTGCGAAGTAGCGACTCGAGATTTTATTGTTTATAAGTTTAAAAGGTTCATGTTTCTCACGAGAGCGATTATCGAGATTAAATACATACATTAGTGATTTGGAATCTGTTTATTCCACAAAAGCAAAAGGGACTATCTATTTCGTTGTTGTTTTCTCGAAAAAGAATTGTCGAGAAGTCATAAAATTTATGTGATATTCTGGCTAAAGTTACGGATACGTAACAACTGTAAAAAATGCCAAAAGACAATCTTGGGCTAATTTTATTTCCTCATTAACGATAGGCTATAGCACAAAAGAAGCTTTCGATAAAATTAGATTAATTGAAGGAAACAAGCGAAGTCGAAAAATTACAGCTATTGAAAGTCCTAACAATTCAATTCTTACTGATCCAAAAATAATCTCAAACTCTTTTGTGAAATTCTTCGCTCAAAATTCTAGTAATAAAAATTATGATAGCTTCTTCATAGCAAAGAAAATTGAATTTGAAAATATGCCAATAAAAGTGAAAGAAAATGCTGACTATTCCAGTCCTGGTCCAGACACTATAGGGAACATCCTACTAAAAAATCTGCCAATCTCAGGAATAACTTGCATGACAAATCGTTTCAACAACATATGGTCAAATGGTACTTTCCCCACAATTTGGAGAAACGCAATAGTTATCCCTGTTCCTAAACCAGGAAAAGACAAAAGCAAAATTAGTAGTTAAAAGACCTATCGCGTTAACTTGTAATATGTGTAAAGTTTGTAACGTGGTAACTTTTACCCGTTACAAATTTTGAGCTAAATTGAGTCGCTAGAAAATACAGGATGGTAAGTCTTGAGAGAGAAGTGTAACTCCCAATAATTTCATGATATTATCTTGTATTAGAGTTAAGATTTGACTATTGCGATCATTATTATTGCGATCTGTGATTGTTGCGGCTACTTTGGTAGCGAATTCGTTGAGATTATTGCGTTTGCTGTTTGAGTGAGTGTGTGAATGTTGCGACTAATTTTCCGTTCAAAGATTGCGAAGGGAGGACCCTATCACTCACCATTACCACCTTGGCGTAAATCGCGAAATCTCCGAGAGAACGGTGACTTTGGAGTGGATGAGATTCCCGCTCGGAAAAGTCCCGTAACTAGAATTTTTCGTGATAGAGGATAGAGCCATCTGCGAAGGATAATGAAGGCAAAGTAGAGCACTTTAATTATCGCTCTACTTGACCATCCTCGCGATTACCGATCCTGGCGACTTATCTAGCGAAAGATCGAGTGATCTAGAGCCAGGTTCGATGGCGTTATCGGTCATGTCGCTGGTGTGACGTCAGCTAGAGATTTGAGGGGCCGAGGACCGTTGCGAAGGAGCGGATCTTCACTTACGGTCCTGTATTGGCATCGCGATCACCTCACCGAATATATTTGGCTATTTTTGTGATACACTTTTTTTGTGGTGGTTTTATTTTCTTGCGTTGGTGAGTGCAGGTTTCCTCCCATTTCGTAGTTTTTTTTGTGTAGAATCTTATTTTTTTTTTGAGTCGCGAGTGAGAAAGAGAGAGTGAAAGAGTTTTATTTATTTATTTATTTATCGAATAAAGACGGGTTTTCTTTATTCAGGATAGATTCTTCGTTTTTTAATTAGACCATTTGTTTCTTCAATATATAAAAAAATATTTATTATCTTCAACGTTTCGGTCTTACGTTCCAGACCATTCTCAAGAAAACTTCTTTTAATAGATAATTTTTTTTCCCGTATGTCGTGTTTTTTGATACAATTATTTTTTTCCTCTCCAATCACAATAGAATTTTTTTAAAAATAAATTGTTGTACAAAATTTCCAGATTTTGTTAACTGTAAATAAAGATATCTCGTGAATACATTGTATATGAATCATTTATACAAGAAGTCCTTTAATAATTACCAATAATAAGTGATCCAATTGTTATGTAGAGTATTGTGAAATGAAAATATTCACTTAATTTATGTTATTTTTGTAGGATGTTCAATGTGTTTATTGATTTAAAATAGTTCTTATTGAAATATGTATCCACACGTGTACGACTTTATCTGATGTTATGATTTACTTCTATATGGTGTGAGTACAATCAGGTTTTAGTTCGTTGATAGGTGTGAATATTCACGTGATATCCCTACCGCCAATTTTACATTTATTCGAATAACAGATCGTAATATTTATTTATCTCATAGGAATCTGTTTGGATATTAACATTATTTTTGATATTGCTTTTTATATGAAGGGATTCTAAAACTTTTCTTTTGTACCAATCCTTTTCCTTTTCTAAAATCTTAAATTTTTCAAATCCGAAAATGTGTTTTTTTGAATGTGTATGTTGAGATAATCCAGTACTATTTCTATTTTTAATAACATCATAATTGTGATGGTAAAATCTTGTTTTAGCTAACATTTTTGTTTCTCCGATGTAAATTTTTTCACAATTATTGCATGGTATTTTATAAACAATGTTGGAGTTTAATTTTTTATCTAGTTTGTCTTTTCCTGTATCTAAGAAGTTTTTTAAAGTTAAATTATTTTTAAAAACACATTGTACGTTAAATTTATATAAAACTTTTTTAATTTTTTCAGCTATATTTCTAATATAAGGTAATACACAAATTTGTTTTTTAACTTTACCATCACCATTATTATTATTGTCATTAGTTGTAGTTTTGAAGTTGTTATTATATATGGAATTTATTCTTTTTTCAAAGGTTTTTTCTAAAAAATTCTTTGGATAATTATTTGTCATCAATGTTTCTTTAATTATACTTAAATTTGATTTTCTAAATTTGACACGTGATAATTTAATGGCACGGTCAATTAAGCTGTATATAGTACTTATTTTATAATTAAAACATGTTGGTGCATAAAAATTGAGGTATTTACCTGGCCAACATTTTTTTTGGTACCAATTGGTTATAAGGTATTTTTCATTAACTCTGTGTACCATAACATCTAAAAAAGTTAAACTTTCATTATTTTCTTGTTCATAAGTAAATTTTAAATTCTTATGCAGATTATTGAATACACCAACAATTTCATTCAAGTTATTTTTAGGAATAGTAACGAAAATATCATCAACATAACGTTTATATATTATAGGTTTAAAAGATAATAAATTTAGTGCTTTTTCTTCTAATTTATTCATTACTAGATTTGCTAAAACTGGAGAGAGGGGTGAACCCATAGGGAGTCCGCTAATTTGTTGATAAAGTTTGTCATTAAATGTAAAATATGTATTTTCAAATATAAATTTGATGCTGTCAATAAGGTCTTCGATATGAATGTTAAAATCTTTAAATATGTTTTCTTTATACCCTGGTCGAAAGTGCGTTCTTCCTGCATCGATTTCGACGTCGAAAGCCTCAGATTTGTGCATTGATAGATCTGCGTGCGCGTCTTTTGTTATACCAGGAGCGAAAAATTCAAGGGGTCTGCAATACGCGACTGCGCGATACACACAAACAAAACATGACATTGAAATTGCCCTTATATTACCAATAATTAATTTAATTTCATCATCAAACAAATTTTGATGTAACTTAACTTTTTTAATATTTCTAACCATCTAAATTTTAGGAATTTTAATTGAATGAAAATCAGGAGCCATTAAATGAATAAATAATGAAATAAAATAATAATAAATTTTATTTAAATTAGGATATTAATTTTTAAAAAAATAATTAAATTGCAATTAAAAATTAATAAATAAAATTATTATATCTTAACATAAAAAAATTTATGAATAAAATCAGTTTCGACCTGAAAAAAGATTAATTAAATTTTAATCCATAAATTTAAACTTCATTTTTGCGTATGGTGCGATGCCTGCCGCCGGCCAGCAGCACTCGCTTCGCTCGTGCTGCAAATGCCGGGCAGGCATCGCAAATATATATGCATCACTTGGTAAGACAAAGATAGAGAAAAAATCAAAGCTTCGAGTTATCCCCTCAGAGGCGCTGCAGCGAGGAACGAAAGTTTTACATGGCCGCGCAATTGGCTGTCATTTGAAACACATTTACCTTCATACTTTTAATGATAATTCATTAATAAACGCACTTTCGACCGGATATAAAGAAAAATAGTATACACCACACGGGCAGAAAGTTTTAGAGCCTTGAACTGCGCGAGATGATGCCCTCGGCTTCGCCTCGGGCATCATCTTGCGCAGTGCACGAATCTCAAACTTTCTGCCCTTGTAGTGTAATATACTATTGCTTTGTAATCAGATAAAATATCAATAGTTAAGTCTAGTGGTATGCTAGTGAACAGAGAGACAACGTCTAATGATATCATAATATTATTATCATTTAAAGTTGTGTTTTTTATAGTATTCACAAATTCCCAAGAATCTTTAACATTAGATGAAGAGTGAACTGTATATTTTTTAAAAATATTTTCCAAAAAGTTACTAATTTTGTAAGTAGGAGAATTTATTGACGATACTATTATTCTCCAGGTTAATTCTGGTTTATGAATTTTTGGTAATCCATAAGCTCGTGCTATATTGGAATGCCTTGTAATTAAATAATTATACTTATTTTCAGTTATGTAACCTTTTTTAAACCATCTTTTTACAAATTCATTTGTCTTTTTTTCCATTGTACTAATTGCTATTGGTTTATTGCATAATTTATAAATTGTTTGATTATTAAGATTATGTTCCATATTTTCAACGTAATCACTCTTGTTCACTGCTACAGTGACATTAACTTTGTCAGACTTTAAAAATAATATGTCAGGATTGTTTTTTTTTAAATTTAAAAAACATTTTTTGTAATGAAGATTATGTTTAATGTATAAATTATCGAAAAAGCTAGTTGTAAAATTTCTTTTATATTGTAATAATGTTAAAACTAGATCTTTTCTGATGTTGTCTTTTGTGTTTGTGTCAAATTTAACAATAGATTTTTCGACACTAGCAATAACGTTTTTAATTGGTAAATTTTTGTTATTATAATCCAAACAGTGTTTATTACCAAAGGATACAAATTTAATTACTTTATTCGGAATTATTATGTTGGATAAATTTTTGAACCATTTTTCTCTTTTCTTTGCGGTAGGGATATCACGTGAATATTCACACCTATCAACGAACTAAAACCTGATTGTACTCACACCATATAGAAGTAAATCATAACATCAGATAAAGTCGTACACGTGTGGATACATATTTCAATAAGAACTATTTTAAATCAATAAACACATTGAACATCCTACAAAAATAACATAAATTAAGTGAATATTTTCATTTCACAATACTCTACATAACAATTGGATCACTTATTATTGGTAATTATTAAAGGACTTCTTGTATAAATGATTCATATACAATGTATTCACGAGATATCTTTATTTACAGTTAACAAAATCTGGAAATTTTGTACAACAATTTATTTTTAAAAAAATTCTATTGTGATTGGAGAGGAAAAAAATAATTGTATCAAAAAACACGACATACGGGAAAAAAAAATTATCTATTAAAAGAAGTTTTCTTGAGAATGGTCTGGAACGTAAGACCGAAACGTTGAAGATAATAAATATTTTTTTATATATTGAAGAAACAAATGGTCTAATTAAAAAACGAAGAATCTATCCTGAATATTGATCACCTACATAAAGATCAACGAAAAATATTAAAATACGACGGGTTTTCTTTTTTTTAATTCTCTTGCGATCTATTTTTTTGTGATTTCTTTTTCTCTCTCGCGCCTCTTTTTTGTGTTTATGTGTCGTGGTGTCCATTTTTGAGTTTCAGGGAAAAGTTGGGCGAATACGCCCTTCTACCAGAGCTAGGGCTAGAGTAAGTTTCTTTTTTTTTGTGTTGAGTCGTTTTGTCGGTTTCGGGAATAACCGACTGGCGCCCAAATTAGAGATATTTATTTTTTGTGATTCTTTTTCTTTGAGTCAGGAAACTTAAGTTTTCCAACGATATTCGTATCGTTGAAAAACTCAAAAGAGACGGTTGCTCACTGCAGGCAACGCGTTTCAAATTATAGAAAAGTTAGTCAACAAAAGACTGATGTGGTACTTAACAAATATACAATACCTAAATCCGATACAAAGTGGTTTTAGAAAGGGTCGATCTACCTTAGATTGTCTTGTGAAACGCAGAATCTTAGAGATTTTAATAGACCAAAAGGTACAAGGTAAGATACTAGAATTTATTAAAAACTTTCTACGACAAAGATATATAAAAGTTAGTGTAAATGGAAGTTTGTCTGAAAAAATTGAAATTGAAAACGGGGTGCCGCAAGGATCCGATTACATTGTTTCTGATCGCTATAAATGAAATAACAAACTTGATAACTCCACCCGTTTAAGGAGTTATGTATGCTGACGATTGAACCATTTATACCAGTAACAAAAACATTGAAACATCTGCAGAAATCTTACAAGATTGCCTTAATAAATTGCAAAAATGGTCACAGGATTCTTGGTTCGGGTTCTCAAGTCAAAAATCAGTTTGTATTCTATTTTCCAAAGCACACGACAATTACAATCACCTCAACCTTTTCTTGAATAATCGTAAACTTAACACTGTCAATGCAGTAAAAATCTTGGGACTCATATTTGACAAAAAACTTAACTGGGAGACTTATATTAAAAACTTAATTGATGAGTGCGACCAAAAGCTCAATATAATTAAATGTATTTCTTCTAAAACCTGGGGAGCTGAATGGAAAATATTAAAAAACTCGTATAAAGCACTAATTCAAAGTAGAATAGACTATGGATCCATTGTTTACGAATCGGCTTCAAAAACTCTACTACAAAAGATCACCAAAATTCAAAATCATGGATTAAGATTAACACTAGGTGCTTTCTGCACCACCCCCGTAAACAGTATTATCTGCGAAGCTGAGGAAATTCCTATAATAGATAGAAGAATACTACAGTGTTTCAATTACGTGATAAATATTTCTGCCTCAAAAGAAAATCCCGTTTATAATAGCTTATTCGAAGACAAATTTATTAATGCTGTAACGTGAAAAATTTCTCCCGTTCCATTATATCGTAAAAATCTCGCTAATTTTTATAGTTGATGTCTTTCTTTTTGTCTTCTCGGAATTCTCTCGTAAATTCAGGCTATCGGGAATTATGGAAACTAAGAGTGCTCAGAAATCTCCCGAGAACCTGAAGAACCATTATATCGCATTCATTATTATCGCAATTGTACTTTTATTTTCGATTATATTAACGAATCATATTATATCATTTTTGCATTATCGAATACTTCTGCCTAACGCTGTCACATCATTCCCTTCCCTTCCAAATTCCTTGCCAATAAGATCAGGAAGATCGGCACGAAGAAGAGACGAAGGAAGACAAGGAGGATCAACGCTCCCTCAACATTTGAGAGAAGGAGAAAGAAGACTCCCGCTGCCGCTCATGGCAGCGCTAGAACAGAGAAGGAAGGAAGACATACCGACTCCCGAGAAAGACAAAGAGAAGGATGTCGCGGATCTATCGCCTACGGCCATCTACCGATTCACAGGAGACCGGTCGATAACGGAAAACTGGGTCGATGCCCTAATTATCGCCTGAGCACCTATCGTAATTCCCGAATCCTGTAACGAAAAGGATGGCGCTATCGCGAGCAGCTCGGAGAGGCCAAAATCAACTCTAATCAGAGATTTCTGAGCCTTCAGCAAGTGCGGACTACCTTTACTTTCGTGAGGAGCCTAACGGAATAACTATCTTTTTTTGGACTTTCGAAACTTTGGATTTTGGGATTTTGCCACTGAGCAACCCTTGGATGTTCTGGTGCCCGATCGTCGTGGTGAGTGCCCTCGACGGGTCTTGTTCTGGTGATTCTTTTTGGCATTCCCTTTCTACCTCCTATCGACTCCCTCATTACTACCTCCTATCGCGTAATTTTGAATTGAGAAAATAAAAATTTGATTTGTTAGTCAGAAGGTTCCCGACTCTATTATTGTTTTTTCTTTGCTGTCGAATTTTTGATTGAATAACTTGATTTCTTTTTGTTATTAATCCGGAAAAAGAAAGTCGTCTGGATTTTATTTTTTTTATTGCCGAACTACCTAATCCAGACAACGGATTCCCTCTGAGAGGGTCTTACAGCTCTCACTGTGCTAGACCGAGCCCCCTCAGAGCAAATCCGTGTCCGCAAGGACTGGCGCCCAATTTCTATCGATTTTTCCTTTTTCTTTGTACTTGTAGAGAGCGAAAAGCTCTGAGAGTGGAAATTTGGAGACATGCCACCAATTTTTGGCGACGTTAGTAGGCGCGCTACAATGCATATCAACTACGATCGAGAACCCCAAGACCATTATATAAAAGAATAAATGAATATTCAGATAGCATTAACTACCAAGTTCCTACCACTGCGCAAAGAAAACAAGTCTTGACTCCAACATGGACATTACCTGCACCAAAAACTATAACAAATATTCGGGATTGGCTTAAAAAAGAAACAAACCTCGTTATATCCAGATCCATTTACCTTGAATTCGGTGCAAATTACCCCAACTATATCCAAATATTCACAGATGGGTCCAAGACAAATTCGGGTTGCGGATGCGCAGTTATTACTCCTAATGAAGAATTCTCATTTTCACTTCCAAAAGAATTCTGAATATTTTCCTGTGAAGCTTATGCCATTCAAAAAGCCCTTGAATATGTTGATCGTTCTGAAGAAAAATAGTTTGTTATTTTTACAGACTCAAAAAGTGCAATTACCGCAATCGAGAATAAAAATCTCTCAAACCATATAATCCAACAAATATTAGAATCCTTATTAGAACTAGCTAAAACACAGAAAGAAATCCTCCTTGTCTGGATTCCTTCACACCAAGGAATAACTGGCAGCGAGCGAGCTGATAAAATAGCAAAAATTGCATCAAGCAAGTCACTAGTAACAACAACGATACCGATTGAAGCTAATGAAATTAAACATCACGTTAAACACCTGGTTATAAATAAATGGAACGATAATTGGCAAACAAATTATAACAGCAAGCTTTATCTAGTGAAACGAGTTGCCTGCAGTGAGCAACCGTCTCTTTTGAGTTTTGCAACGATACGAATATCGTTGGAAAACTCAAGTTCCCGACTCAAAAAAAAGAAGAATCACAAAAAAAAGAAATAACTCTAATTTGGGCGCCAGTCGGTTTTTCACGAAACCGACAAAACGACTCAACAAAAACAAAAAAAAAGAACTTACTCTAGCCCTAGCTCTCGGTAGAGGGGCGCGTTCGTCCAACTTTCCCTGAAAATCGCAACAAAAGAAAAGGACGACACAACACAAAAAGAAAATCAGACGCGAGAGAGAAAAGAAAGAAAATAAATCACACCAAAAATAAAAAGAAACCGTCTTTTAATACTAAAAAGAAATACATAAATAAATCGCAAAAGCCAAAAGAACAAAAAAAAAAGATCGCTCTCTCTCTCTCTCTCTCTCTCTCTCTCTCTCTCTCTCTCTCTATCTATCTCTATCTCTATCTCTATCTCTATCTCTATCTCTATCTCTATCTCTATCTCTATCTCTATCTCTATCTCTCTCTCTCTCTCTCTCTCTCTCTCTCTCTCTCTCTCTCTCTCTCTCTCTCTCTCTCTCTCTCTCTCTCTCTCTCTCTCTCTCTCTCTCTCTCTCACTCACTCACTACTCAAAAAAAAGGAAAATACAATATCGCTAGCACAAAAAAAAAGGCTGCTACACTAAGGGAGGAAATCTCCACTCACCAACGCAAGAAAATCGTGGATCACTAACGGTAACAAAACGCTAATGATAATTCGCTTCGGATACAGGATCGCAAGTGAGGGATCGTTCCTTCACAATCTTCCTCGATCCCTCAAATCTCCAGGTGACGTCACATCAGCGACGTGACCGATAACGCCATCGACCTAGCGCTAGATCACTCGATCTTTCGCTAGATAGGCCGTTAAGATCGGTAACCGCTATGGCCTAACGCTAGGGTCCTTGAATAGGCGAAAAAGCAGGCTGAAAAGAGCGGTGATACGCGCTCTATCTCTTGCAAAAATCCCATGGTAGGCGCTATCTTCAGGCGCTAAGATCCTAAATACGTGATTTTTCCGAGCGGGAATCTCATCCACTCAAAAGTCACCGTTCCCTCGATGCTTCCGCAATGCTTTTCTAGATCTCGCAATTCACGATAAAATGGTATTGGTGAGTGACGAGATCCTGCCTATGCAAGCTAAAAAAATAATGATCGCCACATTCACACACCCACTCACTCAAACGACAATCGCAATAATCTCGATAAATTCGATAATAAAATAGCCGCAACGATATCAAATTTCGATAGCGCAATAACAATGGACGCAATAATCAAATCTTAACTTTAATACAAGATAATATCATAAAAATTATTGGGAGTTACACTCCTCTTCCAAGACTTACCATCCTGTATATTCTCGCGACTCAAAAATAACTCAAATTTTGTAACGGGTAAAAGTTACCACGTTACACTAGTAAGAGTTGATACGAAACCGTCAATGTCAGAGTGGAATCTGAGCCGCAATGATCAAGTGATTCTAACACGACTTAGATGTGGGCACACTCGACTGACTCATGAACACTTCTTAACAAAAACAGCACCAGAAATCTGTTTAAACTGTAATGTCCCAATTACTGTGCAACATTTTCTGTTGGATTGTAAAAAATACAGCTAAGCTAGAATACGACATAGTATAAAACCAAAATTGAAACAATGTCTTGAGCCACCAAACTGCATACAAACACTAGCGTATTTAAAAGATATAGGACCGTATAAAAAAATTTAATGAATTTGAACATCAATAATAGTTTAAAACCGTATTCTTATATGTCAATCATAATCTAAACATTTTTTTAAACTTGTGGTCTTTAATAACTTCTTATGTATGTTGATGAGACCTTAAATAAAACCTATTAAAAGAACATAAATTTCAAAGATTTCAAAGTTTCTAAAAATATCAATTTCAAACTTTCCATTTTCCAATATTTACAGTTTCCAGATTTCCATATTTCCAAAGCTATAAATTTTAAAGTTTCTACAAATATCAATTTCAAAGTATTAAAGTTCCAAAAGACTCTGTTGGTAATGGGTTTATTTAAATGAGATATTGAGGTTTATACTTTTTATATAATAATTCTTTATTATACTACGCAACAGAAGAGAGACCCTTTCGCTATGACTTTTTCTAAAGAACTAACTAATGCAATGGCCAAAAAGGGACACGGTGGTTGTAATCTGAGTATAGATGACTAATAACTCTTTTCTAAATATCCGAGGCCTTATCGCTTCTTTATATAAACAAACAGCCGAATTCGAGAGAATATATAAATGGATAAATACAGCATTTCTATTCATCAGAATAAGAGACTGATAGAACAAAGATTAATTTTTGTATTTGGTTTTACAAAGAAAATCTAACAATATACAATTCAAAGTTTCCATTTTTTCAAATTTCCAGATATAAATTTTAGTTTTCAAAGATATAAAGTAGTTTCCAAAAATATCAATGCCAAATTTTCTAAAGATATCAATTTCAAAGTTTTTAAAAATATAAATTTTAGTTTCCATTTTTTCAAATTTCTAAAGATATAAATTCCAGTTTTCAAAGATATCAAGTAGTTTCCAAAAATATCAATTCCAAAGTTTTCAAAAATAGTGTAACGTGGCCATTTGGCCGCGTTATCAATGCGCGTATTATGAACGATTCAGTGTCCAGAGATCTCCCCGAAAGGGCTGGGACAAAAATATTAACCATATTTTTAGATTCTTATAGAGTAGGACGGAGGAAGCACGAACCAGAGCGAACCTATTCAGATCCTCATTTTCCTTTCCTATCGCCTACCTTTTACCGTGACGCTCTGGAAGATAAAGGACTACAATACCGCCGAGACCAACAGAAATGGACAAGATCGCCAACCTCCGCCAATCAGCAGACCCCATCGCGCCAGCACGAAGTCATCAATCAGAATCCACCACCCAGGGCGGCAGCACTATCCACACCGAAAATTGCCAGAGGGCCCTGGGTGGGGGAATCGAGGACCGCAGCCGGCGAGACCGGCAGAGATCTCTGGACCTTTGGCCTAGCCGTACGAATCAGAGAGCGTTTATTGGTGCCATTTTGGACAACGGATTTGCTTGTGCCCATTTCTGTGCCGTGGGAGCCAATTGTGCCTTTTGGGGACATGTTTTGGGGACTGACCTGCCTGTGGAGGAGTCCCCGTCATTTCGCTGGGAGAGGACCGTGCACCGACCAGGTTGGTCCGACATCCTGAACGTCTGAGCGTCACGGACGTGCCTTTTTATGTTCCTTACCCCTTTTTCCTACCGCCTTTGTTTTCTTTAGCACCCCTAACTTGAGAAGTAGCTTTCCCTGACCGCCTACGATTCTTCGTGCTCCCTACCGTAGTTTCTTTTTTTTTAAGGGGTACGAAAGGGGACTTGATCCAGCGTTCTAGCGGCCGGCGCTGCTGCTTTTTTTTATGTGAATCCCAGGCCCTGTCGGCAGCGGACCATTTTGCCGTTCTTTTTTTTTGCGTATTTCTTTTTTTGTCTTTTCTTTTCTTTTAGCGCATTTTTTTGTGTTGCGCATTTCTTTTAGCGCCTATCGAGGCGACGTCATCGTTTGTCTTTTTTTGGTGTCTTTTCTTTCTTTTGTTGTTTGAATTTAATAAATTAAATTAAAAACCAGTTACCGCGTGAGCCTCTGTCTTTGCCCTCTTTTTTTTCCTTTTTGTTTTTCCCCAGGGCACGGAGGCAGAATCCCCTTCTGGGACTCTTGCTCCCGGCACCTAGCCGTGTCCCCTCGTCTTGCTCTGCGAGCTGATCGGTTCCCCATTGCCGAGGGCCAACCTCTCGGCTGGCGCCCATCTTCCGATTTCGCACCCCTGGACTCCCCTTAAGGGACTCCAGGAAGGGAAACCGATCAGGCCAAAAGAGAGGACGAGCGAGAAGTTTGGGGCGGAAAGTCCGTCACAATATAAAATTCAGTTTCCATTTATCAAATTTCCAAAGATATAAATTTCAGTTTTCAAAGATATCAAGTAGTTTCCAAAAATATCAATTTCAAATTTTCTAAAGATCATTTTCAAAGTTTTTGCTAATATCAATTTCAGTTTTCATTTTTTCAAATTTCCAGATATAAATTATAGTTTTTAAAGATATCAAGTAGTTTCCAAAAATATCAATTCCAAATTTTCTAAAGATATCAATTTCAAATTTTTTAAAAATATAAAATTCAGTTTCCATTGAGACGACCGAGCGTGGAAAAAAAGTGGAACGGTCCTGCCCGGGAATCGAACACAGGACCTCTCGCATGCGAGCGTGGCACCTTGCCACTAAGCCACTGTCCATCTATGCAGATATGCACTCGTTCTTATAGTGCATATCGCTACGGACGTGACACCATTTTTTCAAATTTCCAAAGATATAAATTTTAGTTTTCAAAGATATCAAGTAGTTTCCAAAAATATCCAAAAATATCGATTTCGAACGTTCTAAAGATCAATTTCAAAGTTTTTGAAAATATCAATTTTAAAGGTTCAAATTTTCAAAGATATAGATTTTATTTTTCAAAGATATCAAGTAGTTTCCAAAAATATCATGTAACGTGGAAATTTTCGTCCGTTACATTAAGTTTTTTTGGCATTAATTATTTTGAATTTCTTTCGCGCCCGTTATTAAAGCCGGAAAATAACGCTCAGGAACCTCTCCGAGAACGCCCGAAAGCTATTTGGTAACGATCTATTTTTGTTATTTTAGTTGCATATCACTTGGTATAATTCATTATGTTATTACTTATTTTGTGCTCTGTTATTATTGCTAAAATTTCTATTTTCTATTAGGATCCCTATCGTATAATTTCGTTGATTCCCTTCCCGACACCCTTTTGCCAATTTCGGATCACGACGATCAAACACGGAGAACGAAAAAGGAAGAAGAAGAGGACTTCATCTTCTACTACTCCGGAGCGAGAGATTGATTGATTATTGTTTATTATTGCCCTAGCATGCTTTTAGGCAAAGATAGAAACAAGAAAAGATAAAGTAATACAAAATTAATATAGATACATACAGATATATACGTAGAAGTAAAAGAGGTAGAATAGCGTATACGAAGTAAGAGTATTTACATTTGGTAGCATTAAGTAAATGAAGAAATGACAATTTAGAAAAGAAATTAATTAGCTGATTAATTACTGCGCGTTTAAAGTTCAAGATTGCAGCTGCTGCTCTTCGAGCTCTACCTCGAGGAGGTATTCATGCAGCTGGTTTTTGAAAGCAGGAATGGAGGGAGCTTGGGTTAAGGATTGGGGTAGGGAATTCCATAGGTAGAGAGCTGAAGTAATAAATGAATTGGATGCAGCTTCAGTACGAGCATGAGGAATAGAATACGTGAGGCCCCCAAGCCTACTCGAGCGACGAATTGACACGTCCAGGTCGACTATTCGTTCCCGCAAGTAGGGAGGTAGTCCAGAGTCTAAGATGTTAATAAATAGTGAGGCCATAAAATATTTACGCCTACTTTCGAGAGATAGCCAGCCAAGACGATTCAGCCTATAAGGTGTGATATGGGTGTCCCTTCGGAAATCGTAGACAAAGCGAACACAGGCATTCAAGAGTCTTTGGAGTTTAAGTGACAGGACGGACCCAAGATCTGAATAGACCACGCAGCAATAATCAAAAAGCGGGAAGATAAGGGAGACAACTAATTTAGCTCTGAGCTCAGTCGTCAGGGCAAAACGACGATGTTTCAATCTGAAGAGCACGGCGAAAACATTCCTGCTTATAGATAGAACATGTTTCCGCCAGCTCAAGGTAGGAGTGAGTATGATCCCTAGGTTCCTGGCTTCAGTAACCCAAGGGATGCGAACGCCGTTCACGACGACTGAGCCCAGAGAGTCAAGATCAAGCCCATTTATATACCGGGAGCTGCCAAGGACCATGGCCTTCGTCTTGGAGAAGTTCAGCCCAAGTCCGTTTGAAGAGGCCCAATCAGCAAGGCATTAAGAGTCATGAAAAATGAGACCAATAGCCTGCTGAAGATCTGATGGTGGGCAGGAAAGGTAGATTTGGGTATCATCTGCAAACATTACATATTTAGAGTGAGATAAAGCGGTACCAATATCATTAATAAAAACTGAAAATAGGAGCGGACCCAGGACCGACCCCTGGGGTACCCCGACCGAAACCGGGAGCCAAGGGGTTTGAGTTAATGAGTCGCTGGTTACAGCCTGATATCGGTCTGAGAGGTAGCTCCGAAATCAAGAAAGAGCCTCCACAGAGCAGCCGGAAAGCCAGAGCTTTAGGAGTAAGTACTTGTGCGGAATAGTGTCAAACGCTTTAGTAAAATCAAAAAGGATGAGAATAGTGACCTTACGTCTATCGATGGCTGCTCGCACATCTTCGAGTACCTGTAAGAGAGCAGTCTGGGTACTAAACCCGCTACGAAAGCCGGATTAAAAAGGGCAGATAAAGTCTGTTCCTTGAAGGAAGCCGAGATATTGCGTGTGCACAATACGTTCGAGGAGCTTGCCCAGTTCTGAGAGATTGGAGATGGGTCTAGTATCAGACGGCGATAATGGGACTCGAGTTTTGCTCGGGGAATTCACGTGTGAAAATTTCCATTGAGAGGGAAACTGCGACTGTGAGAGAGATTGATTGTAGATAGTCAGGACTGCATTTGAAATTACAGGCAATGAATCTGTCAAATCACCGAACGAGATACCATCAGGCCCCATGGCAGTAAGTCTTGAGCGAGCAGAGCGGAGTGCATTAGTTAGGTCTTGCATAATGACAGGTCTAAAGGAAAAGCTACGCTCTGATCGCCCAAAAGCTTGCATCTGTAAAATGCTTGCAAACTCAGCATCGGTGCAGTTCTGGGAGGCGCTGGAGATGGCAGCGTAGTGGTGATTAAGGTCACTAGCAGAGAAAAAGCTGAGCGGGGGAGCTCTAGGAGAGCCCACAAGGCCCGCTGACGAAAGCACCCCCCAGACCGACCGGCTGTCAACGGCAGATGAAATTCGATCGGTGATGTGACGATTTCTAGCCTCTCTCAGGTCCGCAGTTAGGGAATCCCTCGAGTCTCTAAATCTAGCCCAGGCAGCCGCCAAGCCTGAACGCTTTGCTCTTTTGTAGAGCCTATTTTTCTCTTTCAACCGGAGGAGAAAGGAGTGAGAAAGCCATGGAGGTCTGCGTCGGGCAGTAGGCACCGGTTTAAACGGGGCATGAAGATCGAGTGCGCGAGTGATGGAAGAGGAGAGAGATTCGACTTTGCAATCCAAGTCGACTTTGCAATCCAAGTCATCCAGCTCATCGCCCCTAGAATCGGCTTCATCTAGAAATGAGGCTAATGAGTCATGATAGGCAGGTACTTGAAAGCTTGCATAAGAACGACGTGAGCGAGTAACAGAGAAAAATTGAGTGCCGGTGAGGCGATAAGCTAGAGAGACAAGGTCATGCCCAGCAATGAATGGCGAGTCCGATTTTGAGAAGGAAAGGACGCGATCGATCCCATCAACAATGCAGACGTCCAACCATGAATCGGAGGAGGCCGTGTGGTGGGTGGGTCCAGAGGGAACGGTGTAGAGAGAAAGAGAAGAGACCAGGTCGCTCAAGAACAAGGACTCGAAAGAGCTTCGATTTAAATCGCAATTCAGGTCGCCCAGCAAGATGACGGATCCATACGAGTGGTACACTTTAAGAAGTTCGGCTGTGAAATGCTCGAAGAGGGCAGCCTTCGGTCTCCGATAGATTACCGCCACCAGCACAGGCGACCCGGTAGCAAATCCGGCCTCAAAAATGATGAACTCTGGGCTGTTAGAGTAGGCGCCAGGAGAAAGAGCAAGAACCTTAACCTTGAGTGACCTGTGAACATAACAAGCTACGTCACCACCCATCCGACCAACACGATCATTCCGTAGGAGGACAAAGTCTTTTAGAGAGTCCATGGAATCTGTGACTCGATCTGTGAGCCACGTTTCAGTGATTGCAATTAAGTGTGCCGGGCGGTCTGCAAAATAAGAGGAAATTAAGTCGATGTGGCCAAGAAGAGAGTTGGCATTGAGAAGATGGACGAAGAGACATGTTTCCGAGCGACGAGAAGCAGTGTCGGAAACTGGAGGCCTTGATGGAGCAGAGCCAGATAGTCAACAAAGTCTCTCAAGGTCGGAATCGCTTGTAATTGGGACAGGATCGTGACCGTCGCCCCTTTTGATACGAATGACACCATTTTTGACCCAAACGTACTTAAAACCTGCGGCCCTGGCCTTAGCTCTGGCCTTACGCAGGAGATTATAGACTCCTTGTGAGAGCATCTCATTTATATTGATAACGAGTGAAGGAGGCACGGGGCAGGCTCGAAAGACATTGGAAGCAAGTAGGCGACCGCGTTTTCTCTTTAGATCTATGACGGACTCTCTTGCAATAGCGGACTTGAGCCGAACTACCAGGGAAGTAGAAGGAGTTGACGATGAAGTAGATGAAGTTGGCTTGGCGGGGGCGGGTATACGTCTGATACTGACAATGTCAGAAATCCAACAGCCGTCATCCAGAGCCTTAAAATCATCATGGACTGCCCGAGCATCCGCCCCGGTAGTATCAGAAGGGACACCGGAAATTATTAGTTCCCTACTGACCACTGGATCGGGGGCCGAGCAAGTCCACGTACTCTGCTCAAGGGAGGACAGACGGCGGTCGACACGCTCAGCCCCAGACTCAAAGGCAGAGAGCCGATCTTCGTGCTCATTAATGCGAATGGCTAGCTGGCTAAGCGTATCGATTTTCTCAGAAAGTTTGATTGATTGATTGTTGTATTTATGACCTAGCAAGCTATAGGTCAATAGAATTGTACATAGCGTATGTTGAACAATAGAATTACATTGTAGGTGAACATATAAGTAAATAGTAGATGTAGATATAGATAATAGAGATACGTGTTAGGAGTTAGATGATTTACAGTAGAAATATGAGTATAAACAGGAAACAATGAACAGAGCAGAGATGTGAATTAAAAATTAAGGGAGCGTGAAGCGCAGCCCTGCACGTTCCAATTCCTCTACTTCACAGTTGTGTAAATAATCGTACAAGCGGTTTTTAAATGAATTAAGAGAGGGTGCTGTTCGGACGTTCTCGGGCAGAGAGTGCCACTGATAGATTGTGGAAACAAGGAAGGAGTTGCGGAGGGCCTCTGTCCTGAACGGAGGTAGGCTAAAGGGCAGCTGTGAAGCCGTTAGCCGTTCAGATCGTCGAATCTCAGTGTTGAGAGGGACGAAGCGCTCACTAAGATAAGGAGGAGTATTCATAGCAATGATTTTGTAATATAGGGCACCCATAAAGTAACGCCTCCTATTCTCAAGGGAGAGCCAGCCAAGTCTCTCTACTCGATAAGGAGAGACATGTTCATCGCGACGTAAATCAAAGATAAAGCGAAGACATACGTTAAATATTCGCTGAAGTTTGAGCCGGAGAATTCCCGACAAGTCAGCGTAGACTATACAGCAATAATCGAAGAGAGGAAGGATGATGGAGGTGATTAGAAGGGCCCGAACCTCGGTAGTGAGTGCCGTTCTCCGGTGCTTAAAGCGATATAGTGATGAGAAAACCCTCCTCGCGATGGCCAAAACCTGGTTCTTCCAATTGAGCGAGGGCGTAAGCAATAGACCAAGATTTTTCACTTCAGTCACCCAAGGGATACTGAAGCCCTCAATTTCGATGGAGGGAAGGTTATTTAAGGTAGAACTTGCCACATAGCGCTGGCTCCCTAGCAACATAGCTTTAGTCTTTGCAAGATTGAGTTTAAGTCCGTTTTGACAAGCCCAGTCGGAGATAGCTTGTGCCTCGCGGCCAATACATTCAATAGCAGGAGCAAGTTCAGAAGGATGGCAAGAGAGGTAAATTTGAAGGTCATCTGCATATAGGATGTGCTTGGAGCTATGGAGGGAGGAACTCACATCATTGATGAAGATGGAAAACAATAAGGGACCTAATACTGAGCCTTGCGGAACTCCGGCACGAAGTGACTGAAATCCAGATGGCTGGCCGTTATCATCAAGAACGGCTTGATAGCGTTTATCGAGATAGCTACGGAACCATCGAAGTGGGTTGTCGGAGCATCCTAATTCTCGGAGCTTACTTAGTAAGATTTGGTGGGGGATAGTATCAAAAGCTTTGGAGAAGTCGAAGAGAAGGAGGATGGTTACCTTCCTCTCGTCAATAGCCAGACGGACATCGTCCACCAGCCGTAAGAGTGCAGTTTGAGTACTAAACCCTGGGCGAAAACCAGATTGCATAGGATCAAGGATATTGTGATGATCTAAATGCTGCTTTAGTTGTTCGGCAACCAGCCTCTCGAATAACTTCGAAACCTCGGACAGGTTTGAAATAGGTCGGATGTCAGAGGGTGTTAGTGGAGTTCTGACCTTGCTCAAAGCTTTCACATGGGAGAGTTTCCATTGGGAGGGAAAAATAGTCTCACGAAGCGACTGGTTGAACAGGTCGGACACGAACTCAAGAGCTACCGGAAAAGCATTTTTAAGGTCTGTAAAAGAAATGCCATCAGGACCTCTGGCAGAAGAGTGCGAGCGAACAGAGCTCATAACTTTAAGGATTTTGGATGGGGTGATGTCCTGGAAAAAGAAAGCAGAGTCTGGGGTGGGATTCGCAAGGGCCTGGTCAAATTGATCATCAGTGCAGGCGTTAACGGCGCCAGAAACAGCTGCATAGTGCCGATTTAACTCGTCAGCTGAGAAGAAACGCAGAGGGGAGACTGAGGAAGAGCCGATCAAGCCAGCAGCAGAGAGGACACCCCAATAACCAGGTCCACTACGAGCTGTCGAAATTTTCTGCTTGAGAAAGCTATTTCTAGCATCTTTGATGGTGGAAGCCAGAGAGTTTCGAAAAGCCCTGTAGTGAGACCAGGCCTGCGGGAAGGCCGAGCGTTTTGCAGTTTTGTAAAGTTTGTTCTTTTCCCGAATGGATGCTAGGAGGGAGGCTGTAAGCCACTGAGGACGACGTTTTAGGGGAGGCAGGAGCCGAACCGGAGCATGGAGATCGAGTGTATTTGTCAAAGAGCGAGTGAGGAAGGAAACCTTTCCCTCAACCTGGATGGTGAGGGGGGAATCGATCTCCAGCAAAGAGAGTAGGGTAGATTGGAAGGGCCCTAGCTGAAAGTTCCGGTAGCAGCGCCTAGGCCTAGTTTCGGAAAAAAGTTCAACAGAACCGAGGCTAAAAACTAGCGCAATGGAATCGTGACCGGCGATGAACGGTGAGAGAGATTTCTCAAATGCTAGGATACGATCAAGGGAATCAACAATGGCTAGGTCGAGAAGCGAGTCTGACGAGGCTGTGTGGTGTGTTGGTTCGGGGGGAACAACCGAGAGCGATAAAGTTGTAGCAAAGTCGAGCAAGGAGGTTGATTCAAAGGACGAGCGCGTAAGGTCACAGTTAAAATCACCTAAGATGAGAAAGGGTTTATAGCGGTAAGAGAAATTCAATAAATCAGCCAATAGTAGTTGTTCGAACATCGCAGCCTTGGGGCGTCTATACACGACCGAGACAAGAAGTGCGACCCCAGTTTTAGGAGATACCTCGAGAATGATGTACTCGGGATGATTGGTAAATTCACCAGTGAAGCTGGACAGGACACGCACCTGGAGCGAATTATGAATGTAACACGCTACCCCTCCCCCGATCTTGCCAACCCTATCATTCCTAATAAGGGAATATCCAGGAAGGGCTATAAGGCTATCCGGAATGCGATCATGCAGCCAAGTCTCGGTGACAGCAATGATGTGAGCGTGAGTCGGTACAATTTGGGCCAAAACCATGTCGATATGAGCTAAGAGCGAGTTTGCATTGAAATGAATTGCCGTAAGAGTGGATGTAGTACGACCGGAGCTCATTTCAAGGTCTTGAGGATGAGTAAAAGGAACATGAATAAGAGGAACATTAGGGTACTGGCAGGGGAGATTGGAGGGAGGAGTTAGGGGTTGAAACAGAGAAGTTGGTCAGATGATCGAATCTAGGTCAGTGTCGGAAGAGATAGTGAGTGGTGTTACGCCGTCGTCTTTCCTAACCCGGATAATGCCATCGCGGACCCAAACATACTTGAAACCAGCGTTCCTTGCTTTGGCCCTAGCCCTCAGAAGAAGGGAGTGGGTTGAGGAGGAGAGCATCTCGTTAAGATAGATATTAGTTGCAGGGAGATCGGCAAACAGGTGAGAAAGTTTTATATTCCCCAACCTCTTCTTGGCCCCGAGTAATGCATTGCGGGCTACCTCAGATTTAAGCTGAAGGGCCAGGGAGAAGGGTGTTCGATCCGCGGCAGAAGCAGTGAGATGCGGGGCAGCGCTCGCTTGAGAATAGGAGGCAGTAGGTTCGGACGAGTCTGAACGGACCTGAGGTGACGATTTTAACATCCGCCTTGTCTCCACAACATCAGCGAGCCAGCAGTCTGAGCCAAGTACGCGGAAAAGAGCCGAGACTATCTCATGATCCGAACGATGGATGTCTAAATGGAGGCCAGATAGTACCAGTTCGCGAGAATGCTTAGAAGAAGAGGAGGTAATGGGAGGTGGGTTGCGATGAAGAGTAGAAAGATCTGTGGTTAGACGTTTTAAGTTAGCCTCAATAGAAGCAAGCCGGGAGTCATGAGTATCGACTCGAGCTACCACACGATCAAGAGCTTCAAGTCTGGAGGAGAGCTCATTGATGGAGGAGGAAGTTCGCTGCTCAGATGCAGCAATTAAGTTGGCGAGCCCATCAAGTTTGCTGAGTAGAAGCGAATGGTCAAGCGAAGCAGACGCAATTGAGAGATTGTCGTGGCTCGCGGTCGGCGGAAGGCTGAGAGAGAGCAGTGGGGATAGCGGTGGGGCTAGCGAACTGACTGTAGGTTGATAAGAGGCAAGAGGTGAGACTGAGGTAAATGAAAAAAATGAGGTAGAGGTGGTAGTAGTAGTAGTATTGGTTGTAGAGGTGTGAGTCACCGCAGACAGTGAAGCAGCCGAAGTTGGACAAGGCACGGTAGAGGTAGCGATATTACCATTGTTCACAGGAGAACTGATCAGGATCACTGGGCAGAAATGTGGGGGTCAACGATGTGCCGGTAGAAGGCAGTGATGCCTGACTGAGGCTCGGTAGGGAAGAGAAGGTGTAAGAGGCCAGTGAGTCGATGGAAGTAGTAGTGGGCGATCGTAGAGGCGATAGAAGTAATATGAGAAGATGTGAAAGGAGTAGGGCCGCTAGAAGAGAGAGGGATGGAGGAAAGAGCTGGTGAATCATGGGCGCTAACGGAATGGTTACGAGGCGCTTTAGCAGATTCAGCCAATGAGGGCGCAGGGTCGCGAGAAATAGGTGTAAGATTGGAGCTACTTCTCGATGAGCTGGTGACGGTGTTGCCTCGCATCTTGTAGTAGAACTCCACGATGGCAGGAAGAGTCCTTTTGCAGCAATCTCGCGTTGTGGACCTGGCTAAGTAGGAGCCAGTGCAGCCTGGATGGAAAGAAGTCAGGCAGTCGGAGCAGGATATCCTTGCATCAACTGCTGCACGGTGACACTTGGCACATTCCACTGGATCTTCGGCAGCTTCGGAAGAAGCCATGTCCAATTGGCGAACAGCACGAGCGGAAATGGCGCCAAGGAGCTGTCAGAGGCTCAGCCAGGGGAACCGCCAGAAGAGGTTATGACCAGACCAGCCTTGCGAAATTGATGATTTGTGCACTTGTGCACAGGAGACGGCTTTGTAAAATAATGCAAAGCTTAGCACACGTAATTGGCAGTGCAAAAATCTAAGCAGAAAAAATGCCCGAAGACAAAAGAGGCAGAAAAAAGCAAATAAGCGGAGAGCAGTAAGAGACAGAATGTGTAGCTACTTACGTAGAAGAAGAAGAGAGAGAGAAGGAAGGAAGGCTCCCGAAATACAGGATCGGCTACACTCTAGACAAGGAAGGATGCCATCTAGCGATTCACAGGAGACGGGTCGATAACGACAAATGGGTTGATGCCATAATTATCACCCGAGCATCGCAATTCCCGAATCCTGCGACAACTAGACATCGGCGCTACCGATAACAATCTGAGGGGACCGAAATCGGCTCTCCTCAGAGATTCTTGAGCCGCCGTACGGATAAGACTTGGGAAAACTACCTGTGACTGCCTCAACTACCTTTAACTACCTCGAGGATTTTGGGGATGTTTAAGAGGAATTCAACGGAGACACCGTATCCTCGTCCGCCGGGAGTGGTCTTTGGGAGTCCAGAAGCCGCTGCGATCAGGTGATTGGAGAAATTGGCATCCTCCACTATCCTATTACCCCGGTCAAAATCCCGAAACCTTTCTTTTTGTCATCCCGCTTCCGCTATCCATTCTTCCGATTATTAGGCGATTCTGTTTAGCATCTTTTGATCTATTATTTTTCTTTTTGGATTCGATCTATTCACTCATAACTATCTTTTTTGTAATTTCGCGTGTTCTCGTTCAAATTCTAAGTGCGGAACCTGCGAAGTTCACTATCTTTCCTATCTTTGCTAAAGTTTGTAAATTTGTAAACAATTTGTGACCAAAATATACGGGATTTAAGGTCCTTTCTCGAAACGGTTATAAAAACCAAAAAGTCGTCTGAGTTCGTGTAATTTCTTTGCCGAATTCGCACAACGGATCTCCTCTGAGAGGGTATCATAGCTCCTTCTGAGCTGGACCGGGCCCCCTCAGTACAGGGAAAATCCGCGTCCGAACCATCGGACTGGCGCCCAACCTCCCGACTTCCTTCCTCCCGATATAATTCTCTATTTTAGTAATTTCCCTGAGCGTGGAAATTTGGTGAGCAACTCCCCTTTCGTTTTAAGGGTCGCAAGCGACCGGGAGTTGCGCTACAACCAATTCCAATTTTTCTAAAGATATCAATTTCAAAGTTTTTGATAATATAAATTTGAGTTTCCATTTTTTCATATTTCCAAAGATATAAAGTAGTTTCCAAAAATATCAATTTCAAATTTTCAACTACAGCGACGGTGGTCGCTGTTTACCTATACTACTGTAACCAGTAGGAGAGATCTCCGAAGAGAGTCGGAAAGGACCGAATTTTTTTCGGGATCTCAATCGCGAATCTAGTATTTGGTATCAGTAGTGCTAGAATAAATATATACAAGGTGTTTTGTATAAGACTACGAAGCCGGGCGATAGTGGTAGGTGGTGAAAAATGGAGACGAAAATTTCTGTACCATTTTTGGAAATTTTGATTAATTACCGAGTTATTAATTAAAACGTTTTGGCCAATCAGAACGACGAAACGGCTTTGGTAGGCGTAGAAAATAATTTAGTACCATTAGACTGAGCCCTACACTTGAAGTTTAGAAAAACTAAGATAAGGGTAACATCAACACATTGCTTCTACTGTTACCACTACCACAATACCTACACTATGGTGTGTTGTCCTTCGGCAATAGAGTAGTAGTAGAGGTAATACTTAAGAAATCATATGGTAACACCGAAATATTAAAATCTGACGTCCGTTATTGCTTCTACTACTACCACTACCTCACTACTATGATTGTATGTGTTTTCGTTGAACAATAAAGTTTGAAGTAGTAATAATACATAAGAAACAAAATGGCGAAATTGAAAACCATCAAATTCTTACTTGTATTATTACTGCTATTACAAGTACTACCGCTTTCATTATGATTATTGTTATGATTATGATTACGATTATTATTATTATTATTTTTTATTTTTTTTTTAAAGGAGGGGAAATGCATTTCTGCACACCCGGGGGGCAACCTTGACGGTACGACCACACCCGGGTAGTGTGGGGCTCCCCCGGATGCAAGTTGCTTCCGGGTATACCCACTAAAACCCCTCCTCCGTGACCACAGTTAACCCCCGGAGCCGGAACCGCGTTAGCATTACTTCGGCTCCGGGGCTGTGCTATGCGTGCCTATGGGCGCGTCACGGTGTCTGCGGGGGTGCCCGTAAGCACCCTTCGTCACGCTTGCGGCGCAGCACGCCTTCAACGTACCGCGCCACAAGGTCCCACCGCTCTTGACTCTGAAGCATCACCCCGACGATGGTCTCCGGGGTGATGCTCCTAGCGATGGCGCGCTCCACACCCCTCCGCTAGTCTGCGAAAAAATCGCAGGCGAAGAAGGTGTGGAGCACGGTATCTTCTGCGTCGCCACAAAGCAAGCAGCGAGGTGACCCCACCTTCCGCATCCTGAACAGGTATTTACGGAAGTTCCCGTGACCCGTCAGGAATTGCGTCAGGTAGAAGTTCACCTCGCCGTGGCGACGCGACAACCACTGACCCAGGTCCTGGATCAGGAGCCGGGTCCACCGTCCTTTGGGACTTTCGTCCCAACGCTGCTGCCAGCGCCCGATAGTTCGCTCGCGGGCTTGTTCCGCGGCGACTGCTCGCCCGAGCTCGGAGCTCTGGAGATAGATCTCCTTTCGCTCTTGGGCGAGCAGGTCTATCGGGATGGTGCTGGCAACAACGAGCGCCGCGGCTTCGGACACCTTGCGGTAGCAAGATGCTACCCGCAGTGCCCCGCGACGCTGGACGGCGGACATCCGAGCCCGGTATTTCTTGACCCTCATGGCGTCCGCCCAGGTCTCTGCCCCGTAGAGCAGGGCTGACTGGACGGACACCAGCAGGAGTCTTCTCGTGCACGGCTTCGGGCCTCCCACGTTCGCCATGAGACGACTTAAAGCCGCCGTAGTCTGCACAGCCTTGTCGCAGACTCCGCGAATATGGTCCCAGAAGGTGAGCCGGTTGTCCAGCATCACCCCCAGGTACCTCGCGGAGCTGCAAGTCTGCACTGGCTGAGTCCCGACCATCATAGTGATGGAGGTGGGGATTCGCTTCCTTGTGAGGACCACGATCTCCGTCTTGGCTGCAGCCAACCGGAGACCGTGGTCATCCATCCACCCGTTGACCCTGCGCATAACTTGGTTAAGCGTAAGCTGGGCCAACTCGGGACTCCGTGCTGTGACTACGGCGGCCACGTCGTCGGCGAATGCGACGAGGAACGCGTCATCGGGCATGTCCAGGCGGAGCAGGCCGTCGTACGTGACGTTCCAGAGGTCGGGCCCCAGCACCGACCCCTGTGCCGCTCCGGCGGTGACCTCCCTGGTCTTTGCCCCCTGGGCCGTCACATACGACAGCCTGCGGTCCTTCAGGTAATCTCCTAGCATCGCTAGGAGATACGGAGGTAACCTGAAGGACCGCTCGAGCGCGTGGAGCATATCGCTCCACCTGGCCGAATTGAACGCGTTCCTCACGTCGAGGGTCACGAGGAGCACAATCGGCCTTGCCGCATGACATGCAGTTCGAGCCTTTTGTACTGCCCCGATCACCTCGCCGATCGCATCGATCGTGGAATGCCCTTTTCTGAAGCCGTGCTGCCGGTGGAAGAGGCCCCCGGCTTGCTCAATCGCTGCCGCGAGTCGCGGCTTGAGCAAGCGCTCCATCATCTTGCCCGCCGTGTCTAACATGCACAGCGGACGATACAACGATGGAGACTCGGGGTCGCCTTTGCCTTTGGGTATCAAGGCAAGGCGTGCCATCTTCCACCTGGCTGGGAAGACTCCTGCTCTCAGGCACCCGTTGTACATATCCAGCAGGAGGCTAGGGCAATTGCGTGCAACCGCCCTAATCGCCTCCGCTGGTATGCTGTCGGGGCCTGGGGCCTTACCGGACTTCATGCTGCGTGACGCAAGCATGAGCTCCTGGGCGCCGAACATCGGGACGTCCTCCTCCCCACCGGTCGGTCGGGGTCCGACAATGACCGGGTGGGTCGGAAAAAGAGCGTCCACGATGGTCCGCGCCTTCCGTTGATCCATGACCTGGGTGGGTGGGCGGAGCTTGCCCATCACGAGCTTATAGCCCCTCCCCCAAGGATCCTGGTCCACTTCGTCGCATAGCTGCTTCCAGCAGCTAACCTTGCTCGCCCGGATGGCTTTGCCTAAGGCTTTCTTTGCGGACTTATAGTCCGCAGCCTTCTCCGCCGCCTCTGGTCGGCTGGCGGCGCGCTGCGCAAGCCTGCGCTTGCGATGGCAAAGCCTCCGGAGCTCGGCGATCTGGTCATTCCACCAGTACGCCTGGGTCTTGCCCCTCCATGGCCTCTTGCGAGGCATAGAGGCGTCGCAGGCACGGTGGATGAGCCCCATGGTAGCGCCCACGAGTTCCTCCACCGCGCCTACGTCCTCGGCGCTCTCAGGCACCGGTGGAATGTGCCGAGCGCCTTCGAGCAAGGTTGCGACGAACTTTTCGCCGTCCATCTTAGCTGCGTTCCAGCCAGATGGTCGACGCGCGGTAGCAGCTGACTGCTTTCGCGCAGCGTCGATGAGCTGGAAGGTGATGTAGTTGTGATCGCTTCCAGTGAAGTCATCCATCACCCTCCAGCCAACGGCTTTGCGGACCAGGTCCTCCGACACCAGCGTTACGTCAGGGATCGAATACCCGAAGCCCGGTCGTCGGTACGTTGGTGTTGTACCGACATTGAGGACGACAAGGCCGAGTCGGGCAGCCATCTCCAACACCAGTTTACCTCTGGTGTTGGGTTGCGGCATGCCCCACTCTATGGCCCGCGCGTTGAAATCCCCGGCGACAACGAGTCCACCGGGGATATCGCGCAGGTCGTCCTCAAGGGCCTCGAGCTTGTCCCTGAATCGCTGCATACTGTCGTTGGGGGAGAGGTAGCAGCTCACGATTGTGGCTTGCTCCGCCTTCACCCACACGTAGCAGCATCCAGCCCCGCGGTTAGAGATCCTGACCGAGGGGTCAACGACCCAGATCGCCGCGGAGCCGGAGCCGTCTACGTGCCAGTCACCTCTGACCCGGTAGGGTTCGCTGATGATCGCTACGCTTGTGCGGTGCTCGCGTACGAGCTGCGTCAGTAAAGCAGGTGGATGAAATCGAGGGCACACATCTTGCGCGGATGCGCGAGGTCCTCGATTCCATGAAGGCGGCGACGGAGATACAGAGGAACATCTCCAACTCCGTCAAGGAGGGCATCCCCCGCCTTGGCGAGTTGGTAGACCTCCTCTGCTTCAGCAGAATAACGCGCGGAAAGGCGTTAAAGGCGCTGAAAGCAGATGCGCCCCAACCACCGGCCACACCACCTTCCTCTACTCCGGCCGCTGCTCCCCCCTCACAAAAGAGGGGGAGGGCAGCGCTCTCCAGCCCGGAGGAGCGGGAGGAGGAGAAGAGGAGGAAGACGACCGCCCAGGAGTCGGAGACCTGGGCCACGGTCACCAACAAGGGAAAGAAGAAGAAAACGATGGACTCCTCCGGAAAGCAGAGTGCGCCCCAAAAGGGGAATAACGCCAACGCCCCGCCCCCACCCCAGAAGGGAGGCGGAAAACAGAAGAAGGAGCCGGCGAAAAAGCCGGCCCCGAAGTGGAAGCCGGTGGAACCGCAGGCTTCGACGGTAAAGAAAAAGAAGAAGAAAAAGAAGAAAAGAAGCAGGCAGCGGCCCAACAAGAGCGCTGTAGTCGTTAAGCCCTCGGAGGGCAAAACGTACGCGGAAGTCCTCGGGGCTATTCGTAGTAACGTACGCCCCGAGGACTCCGACACGGTTATCCGCACGGTCAGGAAGACGAGGGAAGGAGCGATTCTCCTTGAGCTTGACCGCTGCGGAAACCAGGTTGCCCTCCAGAGGGCAATCCAAGAGTCGGTGGGTCAGTCCGGCGAGGTCAAGGTCCTCACTAGCCGCATCAGGCTAGAGGCCCTTGACATGGACTGCCTCACCACCTCTGCTGAGGTGGAGGAAGCGGTGCGGCGCGAACTCGGCGACGACATGAGCGGAGAGCTCAAGGTCGCCGTGTTTGCGCCGAATGCGCGTGAATTGCGGATGGCGGTCGTCGAGCTCGACGACAAACCGGCCCGAAAGCTCCTAGACAAGGGCAAGCTGCGCGTCGGCTGGATCTGTTGCCGCTTAAGGCAACGAACCGACGTGCAGCGTTGCTTCCGGTGCCTGGGATTCGGGCACCGGAAGCAGGAGTGCAAAGGGCCGGACCGTAGTGGCCTCTGTTGGAAGTGCGGCCAACGCGGGCACAAGGCGACCGCCTGCACCGCAAAGCCGCGCTGCTTCCGCTGCGCAGACGCAGCAGAGGGCGCACAGGCCCCGGAGCATATTCCAGGCTCCGGGGCATGTAAGACGTTCCGGGTTGCCCTGGACAAGGCGAAGGGTCGTAAATGACCTTCACCTTCCTCCAGGGCAACCTGAACCGCAGTAGGGTCGCTGATTATTATTATTATTATTATTATTATTAAAATGTTACTACTATTACTATTATTTTAGTAATTTGTTTATTATCATCATCAGTATCATTATTATTATCGTTGTAATTGTTATTATTATTTTAAATTCGAATCGAATTCGACTAAAAAAAAGCAAATTATGAAAGGGCCGAATAAGTGAGCCAAAAGTACCCCTAAACGAATTGAAGGAAACTAAGCAAACCTAATTCCAGAACCACGTGGTGGTACACTTTATATCCGAAACATGTACATAAATTCTCAATAGCTTCGGTAGCACAGTGGTAAAGCGCTTGGGCTTTGAATAGTTGTGAACTTTTTGACGAGGGTTCAAGCCCCGGTTAAGGGGTTACACCACTGTAACAGCCTAGAAAAAAGCGCTTCTTTGTCAATTTTTTTTTAAATGGAAGGAATAGTAATGGACTAATAAAATTTGATGAGGTGATTAAGCATATATTTAACTATAACTATAAACAAAAAATTATGATTGACAAACATTACAAAATGGTGGAATCCAAGCCATTCTTGCGAGGCTTATTGAATTTGAAGCACTCTGCGGCATGCAGTGTAGCTGGTGCAAATTTGCACCTACAAAAAAAGATTAAAAAATCACTTATTCTACATGTTCATAGCTAGAGAAATACGTAGGGGATTTTAGAAATATTGAAATTTGTGTGATTGGCGAGTATTTGAATGAAAACATTAGATTTTCCACAATAAAAGAAGTAATCTTTTGTTAATAACTAATGTTTAAATTAACATTACGAAAATCCCCTACGTATTTCTCTTCAGAATGTTATTTTAAGGATATTGCAAAGATTTGGAATCAAAGGAATGAAAATTGTTGAAGTTATGATGCGTGCCGTTTCGAAAAATCGTGTTCCGAGAAAAACACGTTTAAAATTTTGAAATGTGTTATAGACATTAAAAAATGCTTGGAGAAAGCTCGAAATTTTTTGCTACATATTCTAGAAGGTTCTAAAGCAACTTCTAAGCCAACAAACGAAAAATCGATTTTTTGAAAAATTTACAGTGGTGTAACCCCTTAATGCTCTATTTTAAAAATGTTTTTTTCTTAATAAATTCTATTACTACTACTACATTATTACTATTTTTTTCATTTATTATTTTTTATCATATTTAAACAGGAAATGCGTATTCATATTACTATTGTTCATGAATTTTTTCAGATTTTTTGGTTTGGTGTGCCATAGTTAAAAAAAATAAGAACCAATATTGACGTCGAATTTCACGTATTAGATTTAAATATTTACATGAATAGTTTAATTTAACAACTTTCATCCATGAAATAAGTCATTTATGCTATTTTCGACTTTTCAACATTTAATGAAATTGCATAGGAAATAAACGAATTTAGCCAGAACCATGCGGCACACTTTATATCTTAAACTTGTACATCAGTCTCCAACGGTGTCGGTGGCGCAGTCGGTAAGCATTCGAACGTTGAATCGCTCCAAACTTTTTGGCCTGGGTTCGAACCCTCGATCTATCATTTTTTTTTCCATAAGTTGTATATTTCTCTCAATTGTCATTTATACAAATATATTTAATCAATATTTATTTGCTCAATCAATATATTGTTCAAAATAATTACAAAAATAATGTACAGTAACGGAAATTGATATTCATAATGATTAATGGAAAGAAAACATTTTTCAAAAATCGACAATAAATAATAGCTTTGTAGGTCCCACGATCGGACCGGCCTGGAAAGTTGTGGAATGAGTAGTAGTTTGCTATAACAATTTTTGACGAAAATCAAAAGATGCACTTACATTGAAAAATGAGATTTAAAATTTAAAACTCAAAAATCTCATTCAAAAATACTTAAAAAATTTTATATTTTTTTCTAAAGAGTACATAAAAAAACAAAAATTTTGAAAAAACAAAGTTTAAATTTAGACCATTTTTGAAAAACTTATCAGCAAAAAACTAAAAAAAAGCGATTTTTTCAAAAATTTGATATCTTTTGAATGGGCAATCAAAAAAATCTCAAAATTTACCAGGAAGGGTTTTTCGGTAAGTACTAAAAAATATCAAAAAATTGAGGAAATCAAATATCAAAATTTTTCAAACTGTCCGATTCGACGTGGAATGCCCCATATACTGAGACGTTTCGCGCGCCTCCGCTAGTCCTAAAAAAGACGCTTTTACGAGGTGAGCTAAACGCGTGTGAGGATTCGTGTACTGGACGGGCAAAGTCTAAGATAATTCTAATAATTAATTCCCTAGTGACGTTTCAGGATTTCTAGGGATAGGGATAAAATTTATTCTTTAAAGTAATTTAAAGGAGTATTTGAGGGTCTTTTTTATAGAGAGCATTTCTTTTACCTCTCTTTCTGCGGTCAATAAGAGCTCGAGCGCAATGTCGAGGGCTTATTGAGTTTTTTCACGATCTGCGATCAATGAGAGCTCGAACGCAATGTCGAGGGCTCATAGATTTTATCAATAAGGGCTTGAGCGCGATGTCAAGGGCTTATTGATTTTCTTCGCGGGCAAATTCACGTTTTATCCGATTTTACTTTTTAATCCCTTTTGGATTCCTTTTAGATGATAATCAGTGAGAGCTCGAGCGCAATGTCGAGGGCTCACGGATTCTTTTTCAAAGTGATCCTGATCGGTGAGGGCCCGAACGCAGTGTCGAGGGCTTACGGATCTGTATTCCTTGGTAATGCAATCAGTGAGGGCTCGAGCGCAATGTCGAGGGCTCACGGATTTATATTTTAACTAATGCAATCGGTGAGAGCTCGAACGCAATGTCGAGGGCTCACGGATTTATATTTTAAATAATACAATTGGTGAGAGCTCGAACGCAATGTCGAGGGCTCACGGATTTGAATTTTTAAATGATTTTAAATGGTGAGAGCTCGAGCGCTATGTCGAGGGCTCTCAGATCCTTTTTACTTTAAATGGTAGTTATAATCGGTGAGAGCTCGAACGCAATGTCGAGGGCTCATAGATTTTATTTTAAGTGATTTTAATCGGCGAGAGCTCGAGCGCTATGTCGAGGGCTCGCGGATTTTATTTTTAGATCTTAATGAACAGTGATAGCTTGGACGCAATGCCAAGGGCTCACTGGTCTTCCTTTTACTGATCAACAATAAGGGCTTGAACGCTATGTCAAGGGCTTATTGTGTTTTTGAGGATATACCATAAGAGCTCGGACGCTATGCCGGGCGCTTATGGTATCTTCAAATTTGCAACAGGGCGAATATTGAGATCCGATCTCTTTTCTGCGATCTTTATTACGATCTTGCAGAAGATCGATCTGATTTAATGAGATCCTCTAGCTCCTTATATACGGTCCGGAGCGTGTCAACCCCAATCTGTCGCCTACCCCCCCGATGGCTCTTCATCGGGGAGGGCTAAACCTGATTCACGTTGGCTAATTTTGAATTCTGCTTTCGGAATTCAAATAGCGCGTGAATCAGTTCTGGGAATCGACTCCGCTATTGGCTGCTCCGGACAGATCTTAAGGATCTATTGGATATCAGCGAATTCAAATTTGAAATGTTCCGCGTCTTTTACGAGAACATTCGATAGCGAAAATTTTCACTACGTCAGTGAACAGATTTTATTCTTAATTAGTACCTTTTCTCGTTTACTGACAGCGCTTGCGTCCTTTATCTGACAAGGGCTCCGCCAGGGTCGTGAGTCACCGATTTTGTTCAACCTTTGCACACTTTTAGTAGTCCACTAGGACAATATAATGTGCAAATATTAAGGTGTACTTCTCAAGCGTTTTCGAGAAAATCGCAAGCAAAGTTTGCGATTTTCGATGCGTCGCTTATATTCCCTTACGTGACGATCGTTACCAAGCAGCGGCGGTGGCCGAGTGGTTAGCGTTCTAGCTTCGTAACCGCTAGAACGCCGGATCGAGTCCCCTTTCGGGCATTTAAAAAAAATTTTTTTTTCACACATTATTTCATGTATATTATAATTTAAAGGAAGTATAATGCGAAAATATATTTATTTGCATCATTTTTTATTACTACAAACCTATTTAAAATTGTGGACGAATAAAGGACGAAACGCATTGATTTTCATTTCCTTATCGGGGGAATTAGTACCGCACGTGTTCCTGTGCTTGCAAGAACCCACAGGAAAGTTTGGGCCCAGAGTACAGAAAATTGTGGACAATTTAATGAAACAGTTTTTATTAATTATTGTTTCTTGGGGGGGGGGGTCAAACAAACCCTGCATTGTATGGTGAAATTTTAAGCGATGACGTAGGTCTTGCTAGTTGTACAGTGAAAGTGATACCTCCTAAATGTAACCCAATATGCCAACCCTGCGACGTTTATTTTTATAGACAGATTAAAAATGTTATCAAACGCATGCAAACTTGTGCGTATTTAATTGAAAACACTTTAGGTTTCCCCTGTTTATATGATAAGTATCATCCTACCTCCCCAAGATGCATTTGACGATTAATTGTAAAATTTGATCATGTTTCGTTGTTTCTTATTTTTTGTCATTATTCATTTAATAAATAAGAATATTAAATGAAAATCAATGCGTTTCGTCCTTTATTCGTCCACAATTTAAAATATGTTTTTGGTAATAAAAAATGATGCAAATAAATATATTTTCGTATTATACATCCTTTAAATTATAATATACATGAAATAATGTGTGAAAAAAAAATTTTTTTTAAATGCCCGAAAGGGGACTCGATCTGGCGTTCTAGCGGTTACGAAGCTAGAACGCTAACCACTCGGCCACCGCCGCTGCTTGGTAACGATTGTCACGTAAGGGGATATAAGCAACGCATCGAAAATCGCAAACTTTGCTTCTCGAAAACGCTTGAGAAGTACGCCTTAATATTTGCACATTATATTGTCCTAGTGGACTACTAAAAGTGTACAGAGGTTGAACAAAATCGGTGACCCACGACCCTGGCGGAGCCCTTGTGAGCCTCAGTTATCATTACTGGCGCTCAGATAAGGATACTATTCTTCCTTATCGATCCTCTTGATCGATAAGGATGTATTTCGATATTTTCTATTTGTGCTCTTAGAATACGGGCGCTGCTGTATAAGGACAGCAAATTATTCGCCCATTTATCCATCATTGAGCATTATAATTGATCTATATAGGAAATAGATCTTTATGATTCTATGGATAAAATTCTTAATAATATTCTTAATTTAATTCCACATGTTAGAAATGACAGGATTTCTAACCTGTCGAATTGATATTTAATAATTTAAGTTTAGTATTAAATATTTTGCGTTTCCAGATTTTCTGGTTTTAAGGTAATTTCTTTTTAATTTAATTCTAATGATCAATAAGAGCTTGAACGTAGTGTCAAGGGCTTATTGATTTGTATCAATTATTGGAATAAATAATTGATTGTAATTTATAATCAATAAGGGCTTGGGCGCAATGCCAAGGCCTTGTTGATTTTAGTAATGAAAGAAATGGAGTATTTTACAGAATGTTAGGGTTTCTTAGGGGAGGTAGACCTTGAAACGTCACATCACCCCCCCCAAAGAAAGTAAATCTTTACTAGGTAAGGGTGTACTTTGTTTCCTAGCCTGATAAATGAATGAACCAAGATCTGTTTCTTTCTCAAAAAAAAAAAAAACAAAGCCTATATTTTATTAAATTAATGCGGCCAGTTTTCGAAAATTTCTTCCTCACTCAAGTCCCTTGTTAAATCGATGACGCCATTTATTTCTGCAAATCTTCGACGACGGAGTTGCTCTTCCTCCTTCTGTTGCTGGCGTTTTCCTCGGGATGATGTTGGTATTCTGGTTCTGGAATACCTTCGGATAGTAGGGTCTAGTTTGACGTCTACTTTTTCCACTGAAACGACTTTTGGCCGTTTCCTGCTTGGTGCAACATCCTGTGCTCCTTTTTGCCCAGTTGATGCGACGTTCGGCGTCCCATACAGGGTCCCTATTTCAGCTTTCGTGACATCTTAAAGAGCCTCGATTGTTGTCTTTATGTCTTCCTTCTCGACTTTAATAATTTTGGGACGTTCCTTCGCCAATGAGACGTTTCCCGGTGGGTCCTGAGGTAAGTTTGCAGTTGTCTTCTCCGTTCCTGTGATCGTTTGGAACGCCTCGATGGCCTTCTTTAATTCCCCCTGTAGGAGCTTTTCTTTGGCTTTTTCTTTTTCTAAAGTCCATTGAATGGCGGCTATCTCCAGTAGAGCTGAATCCACCTGGCTTTGCTTATTCCTCGTTGTTCTTGTAGCTTTGTGCGCGTGGTGGACCCTTATCTTCGATCCCTTTTTGAACGGTTTGGATTCCAGGACCTGAATCCCTTCCTCGGGAGCCCCTGTTTGTACAGCAGCGTCTTGTTTCATTTTTAGCAGTTTCTAACGATTCCACTGATAGATTAGTGAGAAATTAGACTTAGTCATCCTTATATAGTATTACTTGTGTTTTGATTTTGATGAAAAACTTTGAATCAATTTCTTATGTTTCTTATGTTATCTTTTTTTCTGTAGGTTTCAAAAGTCGCGGTTGATAATTGTAACTGAAATTTTCCTTAGGCTACGCCTGCGCATTCTAAGGCTGTGAGCCGATAAGGTAGAAATACTACTATTGTGGAAAAGGTAGTTTTCTTTTTTTTTTGTCTTATTGTATATATTTTATTTTTATTTTATTATTTATTTTTTATTTTTATTATTATTTTTCTTTTCTTACCGTTTGTTTAACTTAGTGGGTATGTTCCGTACAGGTGTCTTCCAGACTGTAATAATGTTTTTGTGAGTGGATTTGTAAGATTATCTCCTTTTCTTCAATGTTAATGAGAGCTTTCGTCTTTTTCAGGAAATTTGCTCCTAGGATGCAATCCTCTTCTAGATCTGGAGTTATTATAGCCCATACGTTTGTCACTGTCGCTCCTAGGTTTATAGTCGTATAACCTTCTTATCGGATATTATAGTTTTAATCGTGTGGATTCCTTGTAGTCTATCTTTGTCGAAGAAGGTGAGCATTTTTGCGAAAGTGTTTTTATAATTTCTTTTCTAAAAGTTTTCGGAGATTAGCGATATATCTGCCCCAGTATCAATCAGAGCCACGGCTTGTGCGTTCCCAATTTTAATCCTCAACGTAGGGCACTCATTTGGGATACTCAATTCTTTGAATGCGGCAGAGATATAATCGTCGCTAAATACTTCCATGTCGAGGGTAATTGCTCTGTCGTAGGCTGATCCTGTCGATAAGATGTATCGCTAACAACTGATGATTCCTCTGGATCGGACTTGACTTATATAGTCCTGGATGATCCCCCCTTTTTGGGAATTTTATCCCTTCTTGGGAATTTTATCCCTTCTTTGGGATTTTTATCCCCTCTTTTGGGATTTTATCCCCTCTCCTTTTTCGGGTGTAGTGGGGAGGGGAATAATTCCTAATGGGAATTATGGGAATCGAGTCCTTACCCTGTTAATTCCTCATGTTTGTCCGGTCTTAGGTCCTGTACATGGTACATCCCTCTTTCTTCGCTCGAGTCGATTTGCTCCAGGATGTACGTTGATGTTTTAATGCGTGTTTTAATTTTATAAGGTCCCTCGTAGACTGCTATGAATTTTACTATTTTCTTTGCTGCTGGGCTGGACACGTTTAATGCTCTTGCTAGAGCTAAGTCACCGACTTGAAATTCATGAAACTTGTGATTTTTATTATATTTTTCGGCTTCTTTTCCTCGTTTTTGTTGTATAGATTGTTGTACGAGATGCAATTTCTGTTGATACGGTGTTTCTCGTGGTTGTGGACGTGTTTGAAACCAGTCCTTCCAAGGTCTTGATGGTTCCTGATTTAGTTGGATCTCGACAGGAGTGAATCCGGTCGTCTCATGGTGAACCTCGTTAATGCAAGTTTCAATAATAGGTAGCCATTGCAACCAAGAGGCATGATTATCACCTAGAAAGGTTCGAAAGAATCTACCCAGTTCTCTATTGACTCTCTCCACAGGGTTTGCTTGTGGATGTCGAATCGAGGTCAATATTGCCTGTATATTTTTCTTCTGTAATGCTTCTTTCCAACATCGTGACGTGAATTGGGTTCCTTGATCTGTTAAAATCTTTTCTCGTTTCCCATATTTTTCCACGTAATCCGTAAATAGATATTTCAAGGTTTCCTTTGTTGTGGCTTTTTTTAATGGATATAGTCGCACAAATTTTGAAAAAACATCGATTATTGGCACAATATACTGTGATGGGGGTTTTTCGAACCCCATCAGCAAATGTAACGAAGCGTCCTACCTGGTAAGGACGTCGAACACGGGAATCGAGGAACTCGAATCCCGGTTAACCGGTAAGGCACCGCCGTATCCCCTGGGCAACAAACCTAACCTTCTTCTGTCACCTTTCGCCACTCGTTCTCTTTTCCATGCTTTCGTCGAGTATCGATCGTAAATCGACCGAAGGAGCAACGGGGGAATCGAACGCTGGAACACCAGAGGCCATCTAGCTGCGCGGGAATCGGGAGACAATTCAAGTCCCAGCCGTCACGAGGAAGGAGTTATTCTCCCCGCAGCCGCAAGGACCGGGGAACAACCACCGGCGCTGCCCCGGCTCCAGAGCGAGGAGTCTTCCACACCGGGACCCGGACTTCCCGGAAGAGACAACGCCCGGGAAAAACGGAATCCGGGAAATGCCTTCAAACCGTCCCGCCTCACCCAGCAAGAAGCTGGTAGTTCGGAGGGCAGCACCGTACGGGCCGCCGAAGGATCCAGCGCCTCGACGATCGACTTCCCCCTCTCCGACGCCGAGCACGGAGATCATTCTCGTGTTTGACGGCACCAAGGAAGGACGCAACGCGACAGCTTGTACCGCCGCTATATTTTTTGGGTCGTTGGAAAGGCCACGGGAGCCACCGCCGCCAATAGAGGAGGAGAGCGAGCCGCGTTTGGCACTATTTTTCTTATTAAAAAGATAAGGTTCGTGAGCGAGGCTTCGAAGAAGCTTTTCGTTAGATTTATTTTAGTTTCTTTCTTTGATTTTGTTTGCCCGGCACGTGGCCGGCAGAGTTCCGGGGGAGAAAGGGAGCGCCCTTTCGTTTTTGTTCTTTTCTTTGTCTTTTAGTATTAAGTTCCGGTTCCGGGTGTCCGGGCCGGAAACGGTTGCCCAGGGGAACTTCTCGGCCTCTCCGGGCGTTCCTCCCATTTTGTGTGTGTGTGAGAGTGAGAGAGAGAGTGCGTACGTGGTGAGAGAAGCGTGCGAGCTGGTCGCATTCCGACCGTCATTTTGAGACACGCCGGGTGAAATCCGAAATTTCTCCCGTTATCGGTTTTCTCATTAGTATTAGACTATTACTTTTAGTATTAATGTTATTAGCTTTATTTGCTTTTTCTTATGCCAAGAATATTTGTACCGGCGATCCGGATTATCGATAGTTTTGCCAATTATTTCTTTTTATGTTATTTCTTCTTGATGTTCGGTGTTCTTTGGTTTGACCGGAAATAAAGCTCCGGATTATATTAGATTCCGGGTGTTCTTTTTATTTATTTTTCCGGTCCCCAACTTTTCTTTTCGTAGATTTTCAGCACCCAGCACGGCCAGGTGGATCCTGGCTGGCGCCCAACGGCATATTAAAGTGCACGTGGTGGAGGTTGCCCGACCCTCCCAAATACCACGTCACAATACTTGCATCCTTGCCTTGCCGTAGGTAAAGGACCGTAGATATCTAGCGCAATTAATTCCGTTGGTTTGGTAGGAGCGATAAATTGCCTATTTCCAAAAGATCCCACGGTGTTTATTTTGTTCCGTTGACAGGAATCGCAAATGGTGAGTGTTTTCCGGATCAATTTATGCATTTTCGTAATGCAAAAGTCTTCTCTAAGGATATAGTAACACTTCTTCGAACCGATGTGGCCATAGATTTCGTGGCATTCTTTTACTAAAGATGGAAAATATTCTTTTGGGACCATAGCCTTCCATTTGTCGTTGGATTTGACGTAAACGATGTCGTCCCGTAGTAGGTGTTGTGGAAAACTTGCAGGGTCTCTCTGTAGATCGTTCTTGAGTTTCCTTAATTCCTGGTCATGATCTTGTTTGTTTCCCAAATTATTTAGAAAATCCTGAATCTGTGGAGATAATTCTCTTGTTAATGGATATAAGCCTAAGCGAAGTTCTTGCTGGTTGGTTACATTTTCATTCGTTTCAGGTCTACTCAGGAAATTGGCTACTTTATTGAGCCTGCCTGGACAATGTTCAATCGAAGTGTCGTAGTCTTGGAATGCCAGGATCCACCTTGTTAATCTGGAATTGACAAGCCTGCAGCTTTTTAGGAAAGTTAAGGCTGCATGATCCGTGATAAGGTTTATTTTGGCTCCCATGACGTAAGTTCGAAACTTTTGTAGTGCCCAGACTATGCTTAATAATTCCTATTCAGTAGTATAATAGCCAATTTCAGGACCTTTTAATGTTCGACTTGCAAAACAAATTACTTCATCTTCCAAATTTTCATTTTTCTGAAATAAGACTGCTCCTAGAGCATAGTCACTGGCGTCTGTTTGTAAGAAGAATGGCTTTTTATGATATGGATATTGAAGAATTACTTCGTTGCAAAAGTTCTTCTTTGCTTCTTCGAAAGCTACAGAATGCCTTTCTTCCCATGCCCATTTGGCTCCTTTCTTTATTAAGTCCAGCAATGGGATTATTGTATTTGCGTGTTTGTTGGTGAATTTCGCGTAGTAATTCAACAATCCCAGAAATCCTCTCAATTGTTTTGCATTTTTAGGTTTTTGGAATGCGTGGATTGCCTCGATTTTTTCTGGATCCGGTGAAATTCCTTTTGAAGATAGTATGTGGCCCAAGAAACGGACTTCTTCTTTGAAGAACGAACATTTTTTAAAACTTATGGTGAGTCCATATCTTCTAAGGCGATGAAAGAGTTCATCGAGGTGATGAAGATGCTCCTTGAAGTTCGTGGAGATGCAAAGCATATCATCGACAAAGTTGATAATGTGGTCGCCGATGCCTCGTAGAACAGGATCTAGTCCTCTTACCAAACTTGCGGTGCTCGTTTTTAATCCAAATGGAGTCACCATGAATTCATAGCATTTTCCGCAGTGAGTAAATGCAGTGTACTTTCTTGAATTTTCGTGCAATGGCACTTGCCAGAAACTTGTTGTTAAATCCAACGTCGACATTATTTTTACTCCTCGACATTGTTGAAATAGAATTTCTGGAGGTTGCATGCACTCATTGTCGGAGAGTATAATTTTATTCAGTTGTCTTGCGTCGAGGCAAAGTCTGACGCTTCCGTCCTTTTTGATGACAGTGACCATGGGGTTCACGTATGGACTAGTTGAGGGTTGAATGATCTTCAGTCCTTCATTCTTTGTATCTCCGCATCCACCTTTTCTCGATGAGCCATTGATATTGGATATGTCTTTGCTTTAAATGGTTCATGTGGAATTACTTGGAGTTCATGTTGGTACCCTTTTAGTTTTCCTGGTCTTTTATCAAAAATTTTTCGGTGTTTTTCCAGTAGTTTTTGGAATTCCGATTTCTCTTCTGGTGTCAAGTTATGACAATTATTAACTTTTTCTTGAATTTCTTGGTCACTTGGAAGTGTTTCTTCTCGTTCCTTTTTGACCGAACTTATTTTTTGTTCATGATTTCCCGTTTCCAGTCTTAGTTGGAAATTTTGGGACTTCTCATTTTTAATTTTTAGCTGGTATTGACTTAAATTCATAAGTGATTCAGCTGTGTGTAAGAAGTCGACGCCGAGGATGCACTTCGTTGTTAATTTTGGAATTATCAACATTATTACTTGCGCTTCAAAATCTTCTATTTTTACCTTAGTAAAAATTTGTTTGGTAATTCTCGTTGCTTTTTCAGAAACCGCGCCTCTTATGGTGGTGTTACAAACCGGCAGCGTAGGTGCTGATCCTAGTATTTGTTTGTTTTCCTGAAAAAATTCTTCTAACATAGCGCATACTTCGCTTCCTGTGTCGATAAGTGCGGCAACTGGGATGCTTTCCAAACTGATCTGGATATAAGGACATCTCTTGGTTGTGTCCTGATGAGTGGCTGATTTTTCTTCCAAAAGATCTGATCTGGTATCCTTCCCGATCGTTAACATGGTCTGCGTCGTCTCTATGGGAAGGGAGTTTCGGGAGACAACGCAAATCCGTTTCCCTGAGCTTCTAAGGAAGTTGCTCCTGTTCTTTCCATATCAGAATCCGTGTCGGAATCGGTTTCTTCTCTCAGAGATCTTATATTCTTTTTAAATTCCTGCATTCTTCTGGGTTCAGGAATTTTCTTGCTGGTATGAGGTTTTGAAGATGTCTCCTTCTTTTCTAAAGCTTTTACTTCCAGTGATCTCTGAAATGCTGGATTTCTTTTCTCGAATGGTTGTGCTTCCCTCGAGTTCTTGTTCTGCTCTAAAGGCTGGTTCCAGCACGTTTTAGAATCCTTGTACCTGGTACCTAGATCTCTCTTATTATTGAGGGTGCAACCTTGATCAAACCTTTCCAGTAGATCGAGAAAATCATTAATCCTTTTTAATCTTTGGGCTAGAACTGCTGTTCTAATTTCTTCGGAAAAGTGTCTTGTCAGTTTTAGGACGATATGTTGGTCTGATGGAGTCTCTGATAGTTCCTTTGCAATGGCAATTTGTTTCAGAGCATACTCCACTCTTGTTGTCTTTTTCGAGGTATCATAAAAGCCAAATTCTAAGTCCTCTCGAACTTTATGTTGCTTTTCCTCGTTCCAATACCTCTGTTTAAAAAGACTGCAGAAGTCTTCTACAGTTTCTACATCTCTCTCAACAAGTGACCACCAGTCTCTTGCAGACCCTGAAAGTCCTTGTGAGATGATAACTTTAATATCGTAATGCCTTCCCAAGGCGGCATGGTATTTTCTTAAGTCATTAATGTATCGATTCGGCCTTTCTGAGGATGAATTCTTAAAAGTAGGCAGCGTTAGTTTGAGGTTTCCCCATAACTTGTTGTCGTTAGTTGCCGATGGTGTGTTGATTGTATTTATTCCGCCTGATTCTCGGCTGCTGCGACTTAGAAATCTCTCCGGATTTCTGATGGGAGATTGCATCTCTGCAAGGATGCTTCCAATGTCGGATCTATACTCAGTTTGGTATTCTTTAAGAGCCTTATCCATGCTCTCTTTTATCCTTCGTTCCGATGTGCTGACTTTTACATCTATGGATTCCTCTAGGTGCTTCAATCGCTGGTCAAAGGACGTCAACATAGCTTTATTATCCTCCTTCATTTGTCGTAATATTTCCATCATGGTATTTTCCTCTTGCCTTCGTGGCGCATAGACTTGCCTTAGCGGCATGCGGGCGGCGTAGGATGGCAATCTTCCTGTAGATTGTTGAATGTTGATCTCCGGACTTGACGTGTATCCGTGTGCTTCTTCTTGATCCATTTCAAGTTGATTTTAATTTCTTGATTTTTGTATTAAGTTTCTTGATTTCTTCTTGGTTAATCTTGAAGAAATATATGCGTTGTCTGAACTAGAATTATTTATGAATTTTTTCTATGCGAAATTCCTAATTTTGCCCGTCCCTGTTCGGTCGCCAATGAGACGTTTCGCGCGCCTCCGCTAGTCCTAAAAAAGACGTTTTTACGAGGTGAGCTAAATGCGTGTGAGGATTCGTGTACTGGACGGGCAAAGTCTAAGATAATTCTAATAATTAATTCCCTAGTGACGTTTCAGGATTTCTAGGGATAGGGATAAAATTTATTCTTTAAAGTAATTTAAAGGAGTATTTGAGGGTCTTTTTTATAGAGAGCCTTTCTTTTACCTCTCTTTCTGCGGTCAATAAGAGCTCGAGCGCAATGTCGAGGGCTTATTGAGTTTTTTCACGATCTGCGATCAATGAGAGCTCGAACGCAATGTCGAGGGCTCATAGATTTTATCAATAAGGGCTTGAGCGCGATGTCAAGGGCTTATTGATTTTCTTCGCGGGCAAATTCACGTTTTATCCGATTTTACTTTTTAATCCCTTTTGGATTCCTTTTAGATGATAATCAGTGAGAGCTCGAGCGCAATGTCGAGGGCTCACGGATTCTTTTTCAAAGTGATCCTGATCGGTGAGGGCCCGAACGCAGTGTCGAGGGCTCACGGATCTGTATTCCTTGGTAATGCAATCAGTGAGGGCTCGAGTGCAATGTCGAGGGCTTATTGTGTTTTTGAGGATATACCATAAGAGCTCGGATGCTATGCCGGGGGCTTATGGTATCTTTGAATTTGCAACAGGGCGAATATTGAGATCCGATCTCTTTTGTGCGATCTTTATTACGACCTTGCAGAAGATCGATCTGATTTAATGAGATCCACTAGCTCCTTATATACGGTCCGGAGCGTGTCAACCCCAATCTGTCGCCTACCCCCCCGATGGCTCTTCATCGGGGAGGGCTAATCCTGATTCACGTTGACTAATTTTGAATTCTGCTTTCGGAATTCAAATACCGCGTGAATCAGTTCTGGGAATCGACTCCGCTATTGGCTGCTCCGGACAGATCTTAAGGATCTATTGGATATCAGCGAATTCAAATTTGAAATGTTCCGCGTCTTTTACGAGAACATTCGATAGCGAAAATTTTCACTACGTCAGTGAACAGATTTTATTCTTAATTAGTACCTTTTCTCGTTCACTGACAGCGCTTGCGTCCTTTATCTGAGCCTCAGTTATCATTACTGGCGCTCAGATAAGGATACTATTCTTCCTTATCGATTCTCTTGATCGATAAGAATGTATTTCGAATATTTTCTATTTGTGCTCTCAGAATACGGGCGCTGCTGTATAAGGACAGCAAATTATTCGCCCATTTATCCATCACTGAGTATTATAATTGATCTATATAGGAAATAGATCTTTATGATTCTATGGATAAAATTCCTAATAATATTTTTTATTTAATTCCACATGTTAGAAATGACAGGATTTCTAACCTGTCGAATTGATATTTAATAATTTAAGTTTAGTATTAAATATTTTGCGTTTCCAGATTTTCTGGTTTTAAGGTAATTTCTTTTTAATTTAATTCTAATGATCAATAAGGGCTTGGACGCAAAGCCAAGGGCTTATTGATTTTAATAATGAAAGAAATGGAGTATTTTACAGGATGTTGGGGTTTCTTAGGGGAGGTAGACCCTGAAACGTCACAATATATGTAGCACTGTCGCCGTAGATGTCATATATGAGCATCATATATGTACATGTATATTCAGACGTTTCCGGCGCCTCCCCTTTGTCCTTTAGGAGAAGGTGAACACGCTGGAAGGAGACTATTAAATAAAAGAATTCGTGTACTGGACCCGAGTAATAAATATTTTCCCTCAATTGATATTAAAAGTGACGTTTCAAGGATCTAAAAGGGAATTTTCTTTTCTTTCTTTAGATATCTTAGAGTTGGTTTTGAATTCTCCGAAGGGGCTTAGTGCAGTGCCAGGGGCCTTCGGAGGGCTATTAAGGAATTTGGTTTCCTATGGAAAGTAGTTCTGAGTCTTTAGGAGGGGCTTAGCGCAGTGCCAGGGGCCTCCGTACAACTCAAAGGAGTTTTTGGAAAATGGAATTTGAGTTTTTTAGGAGGGGCTTAGCGCAGTGCCAGGGGCCTCCGTATAACTCAAAGGAACTAGGAAAAAGTATTTACCAAAAGGGACCGCTTTTGCTATCCCCTTTGGTCCGATTCTAATCCGAAAATATTCCAAGTCAGAGTTTCTCTGATTTCTTGGAATTATTCTACGTTCTCCGAAGGTGCTTAGCGCAGTGCCAGGGGCCTTCGGACAACTTAAGAAGAATTTTGAAGAATCTCAAACTTCTAAAGGAAATTCTGAGAGAAATCTCAGGTGAGAATCGATTCTTCCTGATCTGGATCAGATCACGTCAAGAATCTATCTAATTTCTTAGGCTTTTGCGGGCCCTTTTATACTCATTCGGAGCGTGGTGATCTCACGCTTCGCCTACCCCCCGATGGCTATTCATCGGAGGGGACTTTTTCTGGAAACAGGGGCAAGTAGCTGGATCTTACTTTAAGTATCCGCTTTGCGTATTTGCCAAAAGTGAGAATCAACCCCGCTATTGGTTGACCGAATGAGATATGGGTACCAATTGGTTTCTGGGATTTGAATTTTTAATTTATCTACCTCTTCTTCGTGAAATTTCCGTAACGGAATCTTTCACTAGGTGATAACGACTTTTTCCCTTATTTTAGTTCATTTTTCTGTTCAGGGACAGCGCTGACTTCTTATCTTCGCCTCAGCTTGATAGCATGGCGCGAGGATAAGATCATAGACCTTCCTTATCGATTATCATTAATCGATAAGGATCATGTGTTTTGAGTAATTGTGGTAATTGCTCTCAGACAATTAGGGCGCTGCTGTATTAACCCTTTGCGGACGCGTGTCGGATATATCCGCCCCAGCCTTTTTACCGTTGTGGACGAGTGACGGATATATCCGATTATTGTCAAGCCTCACACTTCGAGGGTGCTTGGCTATGCGACCTCACCTTCCTCAGGTATACGCGTTTCGAACGACAATAACCTGCGTTATGCGTTCGAATGGGAAACCCGGCTCTACTTCCTGGTTAACCCGGCTTTCGCTATGAAAGACCGAGTTTCAAAACGTAGCTGCCAACTCGAGTCCATCCCATTGCTGGGCGTCGCCTTCCCCGGTGGAGTGGTGTCCTGCTCTCTTTGCAGCCGCAGAGGAGCTGGGATTTTCCTTATACTTGGAGGCGACATTGCTTTTTAGGGCGCAGTCGTATCCCCTCAACCTCATCGAGTTGCATACTTGGCCTCGTGTTTTGCGCGGTGCCCCTCAAGCATATGTGCACTCGGGCGGTGCGCAACTCGGTCTTATCATCATTATCATCAGTCTGACCGTTCTTAACACAGTATGCCGCAACTCTCGGTGTCGCCAATCACCCGACTATCGAGCATATGCCGTTCATCGCAGTACCCACCACTCTCCCTCAGGCGGGGCTTGGGACGCCCGGCCCCGAGGCACCAAATTTTATTAACCCCTTTGGTCGTGGGCTCAGGAGCTTTATACCGTCTCCCCGAAGGGATAATGTGTCAGTGTGCTTTGTATATGTGTCCAGTAGTATGGAAAAGTCTCCCTACGGGTCTTAAGCCCCCGAAGGCTCCACTAAGGAAAGCCGCAGGAGCGCTGGAACCTCCTGTATGCACGTACTAGATGATGTCACCTTGCGGCAGCATCTATCCGTCTGACGATGTCGCCTTGCGGCTGCATCCGTTCAGTGACGGTGTCGCCTTGCGGCTGCATCCGTCCACGAGGGGTGTCGCCTTGCGGCTGCATCCGTCTCGCAATTGCCTACGTGCACCCGTACGGCAGTCGGATATATCCGCCCGAATATCACGCGCTCCCCAATACCTGCCGTCCACAGAGACGCTCGCCCGTCGAGCGGCTCCGTTCGCAAAGGATTAAGGACAGCCAATCACCGCCCATCGCATCACTGAGCATGTCTGAGTTGGTGTTCACGTGTTGTGATTTGCAACAACTCATAACTTGGTTATGAGCTGTTGCAAAATTTTTTTTGTTTTTCTAATGAAAAAGTGAATTGCAAAGGTGAAAGTGGTTGCCGAGAGGAATTAATTAATTTTGTGCAAAATCTTTAACGAATTTTCTTGGTTATTTTCTTGATTCCAATTCAAGGAAATAACCATTAATTTTAGTGAAATTTTAGTGATCTAACTCATCATTAATTTAAATGAAAATTTAGTGAAATAACCATTAATTTGAATGAAATTTTGTAGGAACGCGGTTTTTTGTTAGTCTCTTGATGAGAGATTGGCGCAGCACTGGGAGTTTTTAGTGATTAAATAGAAGGAAGGACGGTTTTCAGATGTTCTCAGGAAAGGAGAGAAAGCTGGAACGTCACAATATATACATATGATGCTCTCGCAAGAGGCCGGATATACAGAGTGTTCATTTGAAAACTTTCCAGCTGAATATTTCGAAACACGTGTTTTATACTTTTTAAATATCGTCCATACTTATCGAGATATTCAGCTGGAAAGTTTTCAAATGAACATCCTGTGTATATATGTAGAAAAAGAAATATGTTCATACAATGTATGAGGATAACCTATTCTAATAGGTTCACATGTTATTGCTTATTTGCGTCCAAATATCACTTTTGTACTCAACCTTTGATTTGGCTGAAATAATTACTCGCATATTATACGACCTTGACAGCGAAACCCTAGCAAAACCCTTTGGGGAAGGACTTACCGCAACGGGAAATAGGCCCCTGGCCACTTATACGGAGGGAAAACCTACGGCTTCGGTGCTAATTCATATGGTGCAGGTACTCGGGGGTACCATATCAGTCTTTTGGACCCCTCGGGAATGAGAGGCAAAGGGGAGAGCAAAGGGCTGCGCTAGGAAAAGGCATCACTCCCGTTTATATTAAAACTTATATTCCCGATAATATTAAATAATCAGAGACAGACGAATTTTCCTGCCATCTTTTCTATTTTTCTTAATTGTAATGCTAATAAAGCCGTAATTATGATGACTTTGCTTTCCTTTCACTCAATTTTAATGACCGACCATCGATTACCCCTACCAATCCTTAACGATTTCGCCAAATTTTCATTATTACCCACAGGGTCACCTACGTGGGGGTCGACTCTGGGACTGTCCGTTTCGTTCGATGTTGGCGAATACGTCCAGTTTAAGTAGGGGGGATTTGTAACGTGGAAAATTTCCGCTGTTACATTAACTTTTTCTGGGGCATCAATCGTTCTAAATTTACCAATTATTTCTTTCGCGCCCGTTAAGAAAAACGGAGGAAAGAAGGTTCAGGAACCTCTCCGAGAACGCCCGGAAGCACCTACGTGGTAACGAATTATTTCTGTTATTATTTAAGTGATTCTTTTCTTGTGTACTATATCTTCTGTTAATATCGCTATGTTAAAATTCCCTTCCTACTTCTCCCGCCAATCGCGAATCGCCTGGTAAGTGAGAGAAGGAAAGAAGACTCCCGAATCAAAGGATGGAAAACCTTCTCGGCTACCGCAGGACAAGGAAGATGTCAAACTATCGCCTACGGTGCCATCTAACAATCTACAGGAAACGGGTCGGTGCCCTACTTATCACCCGAGCGTCATAATTTCCGAATCCTGCGATAACTAGTATGGCGCTACCAATGCCGATTGGGGGGACCGAAAACGACTCCCTTCAGAGTTTCCCGAGCTGCCGCTTTGATAAGAACTAATTGTGGAAAGGACTTGTTCTTTGGATAATTTATTGTGGACGGATCGAGAAGATCAATCGATTTGGATCGCCGGATGTCGCATTCCCGTCGCCTGCACGGTTATACCAGGTGATTCGAAAATTTGGCCTCCTTACATTTTTCTATCTCCCTGCCGAAATCCCGAATTCCTGTCTCGTTACTTATGTTCCCGCGTGTTCTCCCTTAACTTGATTTTGCTTCATCTTAGTTTCTTTTTTTTTGGATCACTCTTCCTGTAATTTCGAGTGTTCTCGTCGTAGTTTTAAGTCTAATAAAACTCCCGGTTTTCCTAACGGCAGGAATCGAAAACTTAAATTTCTTTTTTTTGTATCAATTTTGTCGTGTTGGTGGCCCGTAACCACCCCCTTTTGTAATAAAATACTTTAAGAATTGTGATGGGGATTTTACGAACCCCATCCACTACAGTAGTATTAGCGTCCTACCTGGTAAAGGCGTCGAACGCGGCAATCGGGGAATCCGAATCCCGGGTAACCGGTAAGGCACCGCCGTATCCCCTGGGCAACCGCACATAACCTCTAGCCTGTCACTTCTGCCGCTCGTTCTTTTTCCATGAGTCCACTGAGGTATCGATCGGGAATCGACCGCAGAGCAACGGGAATTGAAGCCGGGAAGACGAGCAGCCATATTGCGGCGCGGGAACCGGGAGCCATTCGAAGTTCCGGCTATCACTCCGAGGGAAATACCCTCCTCGCACCCTTAAGGACGGGGGAAAAACCACCGGCCCGATCCCTGCTCCCACCGGGGGAAGGAGTAACACCGGACCCGGGCTTTCCGGAAGAGACGACGCCCGGGAATACGTCAGCCGGGAGCAACCGGATTCAAACCGTCCCGCGCCGACTAGGGAGCTACGATTCGCTCGGAGGGCAGCACCGGACGGACCGGCGAGGCTCCAGCGCTGCGATCCACGGTCGATCTTCCCCCTTTCCGAGGAAAACCGCAAAGCGAGCATTCTCGCGGTCACCGCCGTACCATCAGGACGTTTTCACCATTTTTGGAGGATTTTAGTGGAGATAAATCGAGCCGCACGAGAACGAGCGGATTCCGGAAGGTTAGAAAAGTTCGTAAACGAGGCTTCAGGCTTCTCGCTGTCTTTCTTTTTGTGTTATATTAGATTCTTTTGTTTTGTTCTTTGCCCGGCGTGTGGCCGGCAGAGTTCCGGGGGAGACAGGGCGCGTCTCCTGCCCCCTTTTCGTTACTTTTTCTTTTGTTATTTGTTCCGGTTCCGGGTATCCGGGACGGAAAGCGGTTGCCCAGGGGAACTTCCTGGCGACCCCGGGAGTTCCTCCTAGTTTAGTGTGAGTGAGAGAGAGAGAGAGAGATTGTGTGAGTTCAAAAGAGTGGCGAAGAGCCGGTAGCGTGCCGGCCGCCATTTTGTGTAGCGTCGTGTGAAATTCGCTTGCCGGAATTTCTCCCGGATCGGAATTAGTATTAAGATTTAACGATTGTATTATTAATATTTTCTATTTCTTGTTTTGATGTTATTTCTTTTTGGGGTATTCGGCCGGGAATAAAGATCCGGTTTTGTGATATTATAGTAGATTCCGGGAGTTCTTATTCATTTTTCCGGTCCCCAACTAGTATTTTCCGTAGTTTTTCAGCACCCAGCACGGCCAGGTCGACCCTGGCTGGCGCCCAACGGAAGATCAGAAGTGCACGTGATGGAGGTTGCCCGACCCTCCCAAATACCACGTCACAGAATATTGCTAGAATTACCGAGTCGTCTGGATTCAAATTTGTATTGTCGGATCCAGAAAAGGGATCTCCTCTGAGAGGGTTTCACAGCTCCTTCCGAGCTAGACCGGGCTCCCTCAGGGAAAATCCTTGTCCGTATTCCCGGACTGGCGCTCAGTTCCCGCCTTCCTGCCTCTCGACTTTTTTCCGGAATTTCCCTGAGTGTGGAAATTTGCGGAGCGACTCCCATTTCGTTCTCTTGGTCGTAGGCGACCAGGAATCGCGCTACTAGTTTCCAAAGATATAAATTTCAAAGTTTCTAAAAATATAAATTTCATTGTTCCATATTTCCAAATATTTACAGATCCCATATTTCCAAAGATATCAATTTCACTTTTCAGAAATATAAAGTAGTTTCCAAAAGTATGAATTTCAAATTTTCTGAAGATATCAATTTCAAAGTTTTTAAAAATATAAAATTCAGTTTCCACTTTTTAAAATTTCCAAAGATATAAATTTTAGTTTTCAAAGATATAAAGTATTTTCCAAAGTTATAAATTTCAAAATTTTTAAGATATAAATTTCAAAAATCCATATTTCTAAATATTTACAGTTTCCATATTTCCAAAGATATAAATTTCGTTACTCTACAAAGTGATACTTATCTCATAACGCAGCTTTAAATGCATTTTTCTTTAAACTCTTTTGCGTACACACTAATATTAATATGTATGTACCACACTTCGATCACTTGGTCGTCTGAAAACGACCTTTACGACCTACAAAACACAGCTAGCAACAGTTATGTGTCACTGCTATATTTTGAAAAATAAAATAGAGTACCGTGGACACACCATCTCGCGTAACCTTAAACACAGAGATTATATGTGTGAGGAAAAAACAGCAGCACAGCGACAATAGAAGCATGAAAGTTTGGAATGTTTTCTTTTTTTCATAACCTAGTCTCAACACCAATGTGAACGAAGAAAAAGAAATATGTTCAGAATATGCATGAGGCCAAATCTAACTTTGTTTTTATTTAAAATAAATATATCCATGATATTTAATATTTCATATGAATAATAAACTTAGGAAAAAGATTTTTAGGCAATATTTAATTAATTTTGTGTAAATACTATATGAATAATAGAGTAAATAATTACTTAATCATTTCAAAATAGTAGTTTTCGATACAAGTGCGTAAAGCTGGTCTTTCACGCATGGAGGGGGGAGTTGGCACCCGAGCGTAGCGAGGGCGCCAACCCCTCCATGCGTGTAAGACCAGCTTTACTTACTTGTATCGAAGTTTATTTTTTACAACTAAGTGCGTAAAACTCGACTTTAGATGCCAGTTTCGCGTGTGTAAAGTACCCCTTTTTGGCACCAGTGCGTAAAGTAGTTACTTTACGCACTGGTGCGCAAAGTTAACGAGTCATTGCATGAACTGGGTACTGCGCATCATCCCTACCATAGCCGGATGAGATTCTCGACTCGTGTGATTGTTGCACGAGCCGAAGGCGAGTGTGAAACTTCACACTTGTCGAGACTCTTCGTTGTCTTTTCTTACGCTGGATAGTCTCGTTTACACACTCAGTTGTAAAAAATAAACTTCGATACAAGTAGGTAAAGCTGGTCTTACACGCATAGAGGGGTTGGCGCCCTCGCTACGCTCAGATGCCAACTGCCCCCTCCATGCGTGAAAGACCAGCTTTACGCACTTGTATCGGAAACTGCTATTTTGGTATTATTAATATTCGAATACTAGTTTTATAAGAGCTGTGCTGAATTGTTTATTTCAACTGATTGAATTATTACATACTCTATTATTCATAAAGTATTTATACAAAATTACTTTCATATTACCTAAAAATCTTTTTGTAAAGGGGGTCATCCAATGTGGTGGCCGTTTTTTTAAAGATTTCTCTCGGAATTTTTCATGATGAAATGAAAAGACACTTTGAAATAAAAAAATACAATTGGAAATTGATCTATAAGTGGATGGCTATCGCCGGAATGAGGGGCTTTTGAAAATATTGAAAATTAAATTTTTTACATGCTTTTAAATATAAAGCTCCAAAATTTAATGATTATTTTGGACAATTTTTTCTGTAAAAAGAAGGCGGTACAATGTTTTTCAAAAATCCTCATTCCGGCGATAGCCAACCACTTATAGATCAACTTGCAATTTAATTTTTTTATTTCAAATAAGCCAATCTGCCGAAATCATGAACCCCGTTTTTTTCACATGGGTGCCATTTGAGCAGTATAACTCACGATCATACGTATATTTTCGTATAACAAAATTCAGAGACATAATTGAAGAATGAATAAATATGTAGTAAAAATTTGAGTGTCTTTTCATTTCATCATGAAAAATTCCGAAAAAAATCTTTAAAAAAACGGCCACCACACTGAATGACCCCCTTAACAAAAAGATTTTTAGGTAATATTAAAGTAATTTTGTATAAATACTTTATGAATAATAGAGTATGTAATAATTCAATCAGTTGAAATAAACAATTCAGCACAACTCTTATAAAACTAGTATTCGAATATTAATAATACCAAAAAATCTTTTTTGAAATGATTAAGTAATTATTTACTCTATTATTCATATAGTATTTACACAAAATTAATTAAATATTGCCTAAAAATCTTTTTCTTAAGTTTATTATTCATATGAAATATTAAATATCATGGATATATTCATTTTAAATAAAAACAAAGTTAGATTTGGCCTCATGCGTATTCTGAACATATTTCTTTTTCTTCGTTCACATTGTTGTTGAGACTAGGTTATGAAAAAAAGAAAACATTGCAAACTTTCATGCTTCTATTGTCGCTGTGCTGCTGTTTTTTCCTCACACATATAATCTCCGTGTTTAAGGTTACGCGAGATGGTGTGTCCACGGTACTCTATTTTAATTTTCAAAATATAGCAGTGACACATAACTGTTGCTAGCTGTGTTTTGTAGGTCGTAAAGGTCGTTTTCAGACGACCAAGTGATCGAAGTGTGGTAAGAAGGTACATACATATTAATATTAGTGTGTACGCAAAAGAGTTTAAAGAAAAATGCATTTGAAGCTGCGTTATGAGATAAGTATCACTTTGTAGAGTAACGAAATTTATATCTTTGGAAATTTTAAAAAATGGAAACTGAATTTTATATTTTTAAAAACTTTGAAATTGATATCTTTAGAAAATTTGAAATTCATATTTTTGGAAACTACTTTATATTTTTAAAAACTGAAATTGATATCTTTGGAAATATGGAAACTGTAAATGTTTGGAAATATGGAACATAGAAATTGATATTTTTAGAAACTTTGAAATTTATATCTTTGGAAACTACTGTAACGTGGCAATTCTGCCGCGTTAACAATTCGCGAGATTTTGACTAATACAGTGTCCAGAGATCTCCCCGAAAGGGCTCGGAACAGGAATAATCATATCTTTAGATTGTTACAAAGTAGTCTTAAGGAAGCACGAATCAGCGTGACTCTTTTCCAATCCCCATTTTCCCTACCTTACAAGTTTCTACCAAAACCTATTACCGTGACGCTCCAGAAGAAGAGGACTTCTACCATATCAGGATCCAACGGAACTGGACAACGCAAGGATGCCCACCAATCAGAGGACTCAACCGTTCCGGCGCCCGAATCATCGATCAGGATCGACCACTCAGGGCGGCAGCACTATCCACGCCGTGAATTGCCGAAGGGCCCTGGGTGGGGGATCGAGGACCGCGACCGAACGAGGAAGACTTCGCCTCTCAGAGATCTCTGGACCTCCGATTCGGTTGTAGGGATTCTTTTCGAGCGAAATTGCGATTAGTGCCATTTTGGACAGCGTCCATCTTTTGAAGCCTTCTGGGCGTTTTGGGAAGATTTCTGGCCCGGGTGCCAAACCATACTGGGAAAGGACCAGGACCCAAGGAGGAGTCGGTTCCAGTAGACGTGCGGAGGGAAGCGTCCACCGACCAGGTTGGTCCGCCACCATCGTTGTCCGGGCGTCACGGATTTCCTCATTATATGCTCCTTCACCTTTTTCCTACCGCCTTTGTTCTTTTTGTTCCCCCAAACGGAAGTAGCTTTCCCTTTACCATCTACGATTTTTGTCGTGCTTCCTTACCGCGTATTTTTCTTTGTGTGTGAGTCCCAGGCCCTTTCGGCTGCGGAATATTTCGCCTTTCTTTTTTTTGCGCATTTCTTTTGTCTTCTTTCTTTTTGACACATTTTCATTTTTTGCGAAGACACAGTCGTTTTCCTGTAGTATCTTTTCTTTTGTTATTTTAATTTAATAAAGTAAATTAAAACTTAATACCGGGGACTTCCGTTTCCGGTTAAGTGGTGGAGAGACGCGTGGCTAGAAGTGGAGAGTCGGAATGGTTGGAAAGTGAGAATAAGAAAGGCGTTGGAAAGTGAGTGATGAGGAAGGTGGAAAGGAAAGGATGAGAAAGAAAGAAGAGGATGAGAAAGGATGAGAAGGAGGATGGAAAAGGATGAGAAAGAAAGAAGAGGGAATTAGAAGGCCTCGAGAAAGGAAAAAGCAGGTGTAAGAGACGGGAAAAGTGAGGTTGGGTGGTGGGCGAAGCTACAGGAAACTTGGCGAGCGTGACGAGAGCGTCGTAAGTGGCGACATCGGGAGAGTAGAGAGTGAAGGAGCAAGTCAAACGGAGAAAGCGCGAAGGATAAAGTAGAAACGGTAATGTGGTAAAGTAGAAAGGAATGGAAGCGGATTAGGACACGGGCAGTGGAAACAGCTGAGGAGCAAGAGGCGAGATGGGCAAGAAGACGGACACAAGGCTAAGTGCTATACAGGAGCGGAGGGAGAACGGGAAGGAAAGGAAGGAGAAAGAGGAAAAGAAGAGTGTTATAGTAGACGGCGGATCAGGCGGAGAGAGGAAGGGAGAGGAAAGGAACGATGATGGAAGCAAAGTGGTTGCGGAAAGGAGGGAATTGGAGAGATGGAAGGCGAAAATGCGGGAGCTAGTGAAGTGGAGAGAGGAGATGGAAGGAGAGCTGACGAGAGGAAAGAGAGAGCAGGAGGAGAAGGGTGGAGAAGGAGGCCGGACGAGTTGGGAGGAAGAAAGGAAGAGTGGAGGTAAAGGGGACAGTAAAGGAGACAGAAGTGAAGAGAAGGAGGTGGAAATGAAGGTGTTAGAATTGGTGGAGAGAAAGGAAGAAGAAATGGAAAGGAAGATAGAAAGAATAAGAGAGGAAGGGAGGAGAAGATTGGAAGAGGTGAAGCTGGAGATGGAAGAGAGAATAGAGAGGATGAGGATCGAGATGGAGGAGAAGGGGAAAAGGGTGAAAGAGTGGATGATGGAGCATGTGAGAGAGGTGTTGAAGGAGAGCAGAAGGAGAGAGAAAAAGACCCAGAAGGAAGAAGAGGAGAGTGTGGATTGGACGCGGGGAATTACAAATAGACGGAGAGTGGTATAGATGGGATGAGGAGAATGAGGTACTGAAGGACAGGAAAGAGAGAGTGTACAAGTAGGGGAAGAGTGGAGGCGTGAATGAGCTAGCGGAATGTAGACGGAAGGCAGTGGATAGATGTAAATGGAAGTCCATGTAACCTTAAGGGGAATCATTAAATAAATGCATACATACATTAAACTAGATACCGCGTGAGCCTCCGTCTTTAGCCCTCTTTCTTTCCTTTTTGTTCTTCCCCAGGGCACGGAGGCAGAACCCCCTTCTGGAACTCTTGCTCCCGGCGTCTAGCCGTGCCCCCTCGTCCATCGTTTCGGGCCCCTCGGTTTCCAGTGCTGAGGGCGATCCCCTCAGCTGGCGCCCAGATTCTTTCTTTTCTTGTCCTGGAGTTCCCCTCAGGAACTCCAGGTAGTGGAAACCGAGAAGACCGAAGTCGAGGACGAGCGAGGATTTGCGACGAAAAGTCCGTCACACTACTTTATAATTTTTAAAACTGAAATTGATATCTTTGGAAATATGGGATCTGTAAATATTTGGAAATATGGAACAATGAAATTTATATTTTTAGAAACTTTGAAATTTATATCTTTGGAAACTAGTAGCGCGACTCCTGGTCGCGTACGACCAAGAGAACGAAAGGGGAGTCGCTCCGCAAATTTCCACACTCAGGGAAATTCCGGAAGAAAGTCGAGAGGCAGCAAGGCGGGAATTGGGCGCCAGTCCGGGAATTCGGACAAGGATTTTCCCTGAGGGGGCCCGGTCTAGCTCGGAAGGAGCTGTGAAACCCTCTCGGAGGAGATCCCTCTTCTGGATCCGGCAATACAAATTAGAATCCAGACGACTCGGTAATTCTAGCAAAATTCTTAAAGTATTTTATTACAAAAGGGGGTGGTTGCGGGCCACCAACACGACAAAATTGGTACAAAAAAAAAGAAATTCGAGTTTTCGATTCCTGCCGTTAGGAAAACCGGGAGTTTTATTAGACTTAAAACTACGGCGAGAACACTCGAAATTACAGGAAGAGTGATCCAAAAAAAAGAAACCAAGATGAAGCAAAATCAAGTTAAGAGAGAACACGCGGAAACATAAGTAACGAGAGAGGAATTCGGGAGTTCGGCAGGGAGATAGAAAAATGTAAGGAGGCCAAATTTACGAATCACCTGGTATAACCGTGCAGGCGACGGGAATGCGACTTCCGGCGATCCAAATCGATCGATCTTCTCGATCCGTCCACAATAAATTATCCAAAGAACAGGTCCTTTCGACAATTAGTTCTTATCAAAGCAGCAGCTCAGGAAACTCTGAAGGGAGTCGTTTTCGGTCCCCCCAATCGGCATTGGTAGCGCCATCCTAGTTGTCGCAGGATTCGGCAATTATGACGCTCGGGTGATAAGTAGGGCACCGACCCGTTATCGACCCGTTTCCCGTAGATTGTTAGATGGCACCATAGGCGAAAGTTTGACATCTTCCTTGTCCTGCGGTAGCCGAGAAGGTTTTCCATCCTTTGATTCGGGAGTCTTCTTTCCTTCTCTCACTTACCAGGCGATTCGGAATTGGCGGGAGAAGTAGGAAGGGAATTTTAACATAGCGATATTAACAGAAGATATAGTACACAAGGAAAGAATCACTTAAATAATAACAGAAATAATTCGTTACCACGTAGGTGCTTCCGGGCGTTCTCGGAGGGGTTCCTGAGCCTTCTTATCTCCGTTTTTCTTAACGGGCGCGAAAGAAATTAATGGTAAATTTAGGATGATTAATGCCCCAGAAAAACTTAATGTAACAGCGGAAATTTTCCACATTACAAACTACTTTATAATTTTGAAAACTGAAATTGATATCTTTGGAAATATGGAATCTGTAAATATTTGGAAATATGGAACATTGAAATTCATATTTCTAGAAACTTTGAAATTTATGTTTTTGGAAACTGAAATTCATGTTTGGAAATATGGAAACTGTAAATATTTGGAAATATTATTATGATTATTATCACAATTACTTCAATACTATCATAATAATCCAATTCTAGGTGCTAGAATTGTTCGGTTAGTTAAATTTATATAATCAAAAAAGGACTATGTATTTATGTTCATTAAGTTTATTTTGATTTTTCATCTTCATTTTAGTAGTAACAATAATAATAATAATGGCAATGACAACAATGATAATTGGAATTGTTTATTTTGGGGTTTTGGGACCAATTCTTCCGGAGCTTCGGGTGCTGCAGTTGTTCAAGTCAGTTAGGTTTTAGCGGTCGACGGGCCCGGACCACACACCCCTACCTGGGCAGCCAAGCGTATCGCACGTTGGTTGACCAGCGGCAAACTTCGGGTTTTCTTTTTCCCTTTTGTTTATCGATGTGTCGAACCGTGTGAAGACGAACGATTGGAGCGACCAATCTAACGCGCCGTGATCACAACCGCGAGGGAATGTGTGCGTGTGTGTGTATGTGTGCCTCGAGGAACGGTTAGGACCCCCTGTACCGAGGACGGTGTCTGCGTGCGCTTGTCGACGTAACCCGTCCAGGCGACTCGGCGTGCGACAACACCCTGTTGTCCAGGGCACCACGCGTTGGCCTCCCCAAGACGTCGGGGCACGCGTGGTGCAGGTCGAGGACCACCTTCCGAGTCGCCCCGTCCAGGTTGACCGCTGTAACGCGGTGCAATCCTGCGACGCCCCCCGTTAACCTCAGCGTCCCCCTCAGCGGGCGGCGTTCGAGCTGCGTTGCGCGAGTCGCGTAAGTACCCAACCAAGAGAGATTTCTCGATATTGTCCGCGTTGCGCTAGTTTTGTAAGTCCTTGAATTGCATTGATCGATCATGTATATTATTGGTAGTTTCAATAAAATATTCGCTTGCTTCGGCTTTACCCTCAAAATCGTGAGGGTTTTTATGCCGAAACAAGTGCCTTTGTTCTCCGCGAAATGGTGTGTCAATTTATTTAACCCTTCACTCATTCCATCCCATCCCTTATTGGTACTCGCCTTGAGTTATCTCAATGACGACTAGATTTCTGAACAAGAATATAATTGACACTCAATTTCGCTAATTGAAAAATCTATAAGTACGATGTGAAAATCTGCTATTTCAAACATGAATGATGTTTTTTATGTAACGTCACTTCCTTTTTATAATACATATATCAATATAAAAGTCTCACTAACTGTCCGTTTTGATTTGTTATAACAAGAATTGCTTCTTTTTGTGTAAAAATAAAACAAAAAATTAAAAAAAGAAGGAAAATGACATTTATAAATAATATAGAAAATCGGAAAGGCTACTGTGCAGCACTGCGTAAACACTTTCACTTATATAGGCCAGTCGGTAGAGAATACAAACAGCCTTTTTCTGACAAAAATAGTAACAGCAAACCGATTGTGCAATTACATAAAAGGCGATGCGTAGATTAATAGGTATATGTTTTTCATTCAAAACTCTGGTCCCTTTGCTTGTTATGAATAATTTAATGCAAAAAAATGGACTTTTTCGTCGTTTTTTGCTTATACCTTTGAACTAATACAGCAATGTCAATGCTACAATGAGATAAAATGTAGGTGATTAAAATACCTACAAAATGAGACCTGAAACGTCTGGATCGGATAATTAGGAACGGAGAAAAATCGGGAAACCTGAAAAATTCAGTTTCTTCAAAAATTTATAACTTCGCCATTTTTTTAACTGAAGCGCTGACCTTATGGGAATAAGTAACGATTAATGTGTTCCTTATATGTAATAAAATCGGAGATGGTCAGATAATTGGTTTTTTCACAATCGCGGTCCGAATTTTTCAGTGCGCTTTTTTTGGGCGGGTCTGTATGCGTTACCGTAAGACCGATTTTTACTTTCAAAAAAGTTTTGAATACTTGAGGTCTTGTACTACAAAACCTCAACCACTTAAATCTTTTTTTAAAACAATTTAATATTTTTTAAAAATGTTATTTTAATATAACAAGTTATTTTAGGAATTTTATTTTAGGAATTAAAATAGCACGTTATTTTAGGAATAAAAATCTTATTTTTAAAAAACATTAAATTGTTTTAAAAAAAGATTTGAATAGTTGAGGTTTTGTAGTACAAGACCTCCACTATTCAAATCTTTTTTAAAAATAAAAATCGGTCTTGGGGTAACGCCTACAGACCTGCCCGAAAAAAGCGCACTGAAAAATTCGGACCGCGATTGTAAAAAACTAATTATCCGACCATCTCTGATTTTTTCACACATGCAAAACACATTAATATTAGGGGTACCGAAAAGTAGTCAAAATTTGTTCACAAACTAACTGTGGTGAGCTCATTGAAGAAATTTTGATTACTTTTCGGTACCCCTAGTATTTATTAAGTGTTATTTTATTACGTACATAATTTACGCAATGTTTACTAATAGGTACTTTTACGTTATTTTAGTTATTTAAAAATTTGTATTTTCGTCAAAAGTCGAGAAATTTTTAGATTCGATCGAGTCATGCAGAAAAACATATACATTGTAACGTGTAAAAGTTTCTAGATACATGCATTCTAGACTTGTATTGTCGCTGCGCTGTTGTTTTTTTCCTCACACATATAGTAACAACCGTTTTTTAAACCTCGTCGCAGTCGTTTTCGGACGACTAAAGTGATAATAGTGATTCGCGCAACCTGCACATTAATTAATTGTGATAATAATCATCATCATCATCATCATCATTAAAAAAGTAATAATAGTAATAATAATATTAATGTTGAAAAGGAACGTATGCAATCCATAAAGTGCAATGCTGTGTTGTGTGTGTGCTTTCTTTAATGAATAGTAAAGAAACCGTGCTGTTCTTTATTATTTGGATTACGTGCTTTCTTTTAAGGTTGGTTTCTTTATTTAATATTGATTTTTAATATCAATTTTCGTTATCAAACCTTTCTTAGCCTCAAAACACAGCACATTCTGTTTTGAGGTTATATCGTTTATTTCGACATTAATTCTTTGAAGTACTTGAGAGAATTAAAGTAATTCTATGAAGTACTTCAGAGAATTAATGTAACTCATTAAATATTATTATAAATATTCAATAAACTCAATATAAGATTCCAATTTGCAACAGATTCATCTCATTAAGTGAGTAGAATCTGCTGCTTTCCTCAAAACGAATGCATATCCGCTTTGAGGTTATGTAGCATCATCATGCATCTTTGGATCATGAAACATTAATTAGTCTGATAAATTCATATTTTATAGATGAATTGGTGCTAATCAATTAACTCATCTATTTGTCATTGATTCGACTTATTGAATGAGCCGAATCTGCTGTTATATTTTCCTCGGATCGGTTGCATCTTCATCTCGAGGTTGTTTTCCTTATTTCTTTCCCAATCATCATGAATTCTCGGATCAATGATGATTGAGATTTGAAAGATATTTATTTTTATAATTATTATTAACGCTCTAGCAAGCTTGGCTTGCCGGAACGTTACAATATACAGGGTGTCCCAAAATTACTTACCGACCCGAAACTGGGCGACTGCCGATCACGTTCTGAAACGAAATTCGTTTGCAGAAATGCGATAAGTACAACCGTTTTTGCGTAATATCACAATTAAGTTAGCCAATCAGGATGCAGCGTCGCGACGTCGCGACTACTGGATTACACTTTGCAAGAGCGAAGTATATGAAATGACGATCGCATGATGTTTTTCGAAAATCTTGCTTTGAATCACATTTATCGCGCTCGTTCGAAACAAATGCTAAATGGAGAGGCCGATAAAAACGAATTTTAACGAAAAAATTCTTCTGCTCTTTTGCTTAACCCATTAACGCCTGAAAGGCCACTCTGCACACCACTACTTTTGAGCTTACTGTACGGATACAATTTGATTAAAAAAAAAGCAAAACAGGGAATTTTTAGTTTTTTCAATGCTCTTTCAGATGGTGTCATTGAAAATTTGAAAAACAATTTTTTTGAGTACTCTAAAATGGAGTAGGGTTGTAAGGGTTTGTCCATTCTGTCCTTAGTTAATTTCGTTGAATTCATCTGTTTGAAAGTTGGTTTAGCTATAACAAAGTGTCTGATTAATAGTGAGGGAGGTTAGTAAAGTGACAGTTATAAGGAAGGTGTTGTGGGGGTATAAATTTAGTAATGATACGTTGTCCGTTGTATTTTCCGTATATTCGTTTCATTTTTTATATCGAGTCCTCGTTATCCAAATTGCTGTATAAGCTGTGTTTTGTAGTCAATAATACGTGTCCATTGTACATATACATCCAAAAGTTTCAAGTCGTTTCGTCATTAAAATAACTCTTTTATCTGTGATCCTGTAACAGTCTAAACTATTAGTATTTTGGGGAGGGTTAGTAGGAATTTTGGTGTATTAATGTTGGATCGTTCGAAGGATCTTGTCTGTGGGAAGAATAATTTTAATTTATATTTTGTGGTAATGAAATGATTTCTAGATGGTTTCGTGCAGTTAGTTGTCCAAGGTTCTGTCTTTGGTCCATAGTCTTTATCCGTTGTGTCTGATTTTATTTATTGTGCTTTGTTTATTGTGTTTTAATACAATTTGTGAGTAATAAGCAATTTACAAAGTTTCCTGGAAATACGATATTTCTTTGCGTCTTTCATATTCGATTTGGGGTCGTATATTTTCGTGGTTTACAATAACTGTCGAAGGTTGTCTTGGTAGTGTTGGAGGTTCGCGTAATTCTATGTTTTCTATTATTTTACGGGGTATGTTAATTTTCCTTAATTTTTTCTTTTTTTGATAAGCATGACAATAATTTACAAAGTGATCTTAGTTTACTAAACATTGAAAATTTCCATGCGAGTCCTAAAATGAGCAAGATAGCTCCCATTGATATTCCGGAGTACAGTAAGCTACTTTCTAGTCTATCAAAACGTTTTTCATATTGTCGGTCTTTAGCAATGCTTTTTGCTTTTGATATGATTGTTTCAAAACTTGTTTCTAATTGGACGTCTGGTAAATGTAATTTGTTCACTAGAGATTTTTGTTCCTCTAGTACGTCGGTCAGGTTAACGATATCACTGTAGTCGAATGAATTTTGATAAATTTCCGATATATTTAATGTTTTGGTCGAGAATACTGTAATGTTCTGAAGCGTCTGAATTTCTCTGTATGGTAACAAATCTTTGTTTTTGGTCTTTGCTTCACATGCTGAACTAAGTTGAATTATTCCTGTGTTTTTTATCGTTGTACTAATCGTCTCTTTGTTTTTGCAAATCAAATGTATCGTTTCTGTATCGGGTGTCGAGAATATCCACGCATTAGAGTCGCGAATCCTAGACCATTGTGTTCTTTTTAGAATTTCTAGTTGAGTATTACAAATTTTGAAATTCGAAAATTGTGGGTTTGATAACAGTTGTATCTCGCACTCACTTCCGTCATCAAAATGGTTCGGTACAAATTGTGAACAAATATATTCCTGATGAAATTTTTTGCATTTTTCCAAGTTGTCATTGTCTATTGTATAGTATTTTTCGAAATTAGATGAAATAGCGGAAAATGTAGTGGTTGGTTTTATATACGCGAATTCAGTACGATATGATCTGTCATACTGTCTGACTGGAACCGAAATATGTTGGTATCGTCTGAATTTCTCTAAATTTAACAATGGAATTTTGACAATATAGACTATTGTTTCTTGTTTATGGAATATCATCAAGTCTGCAAGTTGTAGTAGGTCTGCAACATTGGCTGTGTCGACCGGTATTGGAAATTCCAGATTTGGTTCTGATTTTTGAATAGCTTGTGCACTTTTGATTGTTTGCTGTCCCGATAGTACTTTTGGATGAACTTGTCCATTTTTAGCGAATAACAAAATATCGATAAAAGTATTTATATCGATTTCGTATTCTAACAAGTCGGATTCGATTACATTTACACATTGCAATAATTCTTGCTGTATTTCAAGGATATGAATGTGTTTAGCTGTACTGTAATTCGTGCTATTGATTTTGATTGTTAAATTCACTAAGGATTTTCCTGAACTGTGAATTTGTTTCCGTACTGTATCAAATTGTGATTTTATAATATGTGTTTGATTTTGTACTAGTTCTGCTAAATCATAAGTACTATTGGAAATGGATTCAATTTGGCTAAAAATTCTGTTTCCGTCGTCTTCATCTAATGTTCCGTAAAGTTTTTTGTAAATTTTCCCAATGGAACTAAAAATTGCTCTTTTGTTTCTGGTATTTTTATCTATTTGAACTAACAAGGACTCGATACGGTTGATGGGACACCGATTTTCCTCAATCTTTGCACACTTTTAGTAGTCCATTAGGACAATATAATGTGCAAATCCTAAGGTGCACTTCTCAAGCGTTTTCGAGAAAATCGCAATCAAAGTTTGTGATTTTTGACGCGACGCGTGTCTTCCCTGGCGTTACGATGCTTGACAAGCAGCGGCGGCGGCCGAGTGGTTAGCGTACCAGCTCTGTGATCGCTAGGTCGCCGGATCGAATCTACTTGCGTGCAATTTTTTTTTTTCACTCATTTCATGCAAATTACAATTTAAACCAAATATTACGCGAAAATATATTTATTTTCACGATCTTTTACTACAATAAACATATTTAAAATTGTGGACGAATAAAAGATGAAACGCATTGATTTTAATTCATTATTCTTATTTATTAGACAAATAATTACAAAAAATTAAAAATCAACCAAAGATGATTAAATTTTAATTGCCTAATGCATCTTGGGGATTGCAAATCGTGGGATGATACTTATTATACAAACAGGGGAAGCATAAAGTGCAATGACATGGGATACATCTTATGAAAGACGCTTTCCCACATCCACACGGCTTGTTTGGGATATGTATCGGAATACAAATTTTTAATCTGCCTATAAAAATAAACGGCGTAGGGTTGGCATATTGGGTTACATTTAGGAAGTATCACTTTCAATGTACAACTAGAAACACGTAGGTCATTCCTAAAAATTTCATCATACAATGCAGGGTTTGTTTGACCCCCCAAGAAACTATAATTAATAAAAACTGTCTCATTAAATCGTCCACAGTTTTCTGTACTCTGGGTCCAAACTTTTCTTGTCGGGAGAATTAGTACCGCGCGTGTTCCTGTGCTTGCAAGAACCCACAGGAAAGTTTGGACCCAGAGTACAGAAAAGTGTGGACGATTTAATGAAACAGTTTTTATTAATTATAGTTTCTTGGGGGGGTCAAACAAACCCTGCATTGTATGATGAAATTTTTAGAAATGACCTACGTGTTCCTAGTTGTACATTGAAAGTGATACCTCCTAAATGTAACCCAATATGCCAACCCTGCGACGTTTATTTTTATAGGCAGATTAAAAATTTGTTTTCCGGTACATATCCCAAACAAGCCGTGTGGATGTGGGAAAGCATCTTTCATAAGATGTAGCCGATACCATTGCACTTTATGCTTCCCCTGTTTGTATGATGAGTATTATCCCACGATTTGCAATCCCCAAGATGCATTAGGCAATTAAAATTTAATCATCTTTGGTTGTTTTTTATTTTTTTGTAATTATTTGTTTAATAAATAAGAATAATGAATTAAAATCAATGCGTTTCATCTTTTATTCGTCCACAATTTTAAATATGTTTATTGTAATAAAAGATCGTGAAAATAAATATATTTTCGCGTAATATTTGGTTTAAATTGTAATTTGCATGAAATGAGTGAAAAAAAAAAATTGCACGCAAGTAGATTCGATCCGGCGACCTAGCGATCACAGAGCTGGTACGCTAACCACTCGGCCGCCGCCGCTGCTTGTCAAGCATCGTAACGCCAGGGAAGACACGCGTCGCGTCAAAAATCACAAACTTTGATTGCGATTTTCTCGAAAACGCTTGAGAAGTGCACCATAGGATTTGCACATTATATTGTCCTAATGGACTACTAAAAGTGTGCAAAGATTGAGGAAAATCGGTGTCCCATCAACCGTATCGAGCCCTTGTAAATCGTATATTACGTCGTGTGCGGTTAAAACGTTGTTTAATCTGTGTTTTATATTATGTAGTTGATTCCGTATGGTGCAATCTTTTCCTAATTTGTTGCAAATATTTTGGATGAAAATATGGTTATGCAGTATGGTGTCTTTTCTTGTAAGTAGGTCTTCCGTGTTGATGTACGTAACCAAAGTCCATTTCGTATGGTACGTCCGTAGTAATCCTAAATCTTCTGAATACAGTCCAGGATTTTTATCCAATGTAGTTATTTTAAAAGTCTCATCTTGGCCTACTACGTATGCGACAGACCTGAAACAGAGGCCAATTTAATTTTATCTATATGTACTATTTTTGTTTTTTCGTCGATTATTTTCAGTCTAACGATATGACGGTCTGTTATTTCCAAAATTTCGTACGGTCCTACATATTCACTGTCGAATTTCGTTTTCTTTGGTTCTCGACGTAGAAATACTAATTGTCCTACTTTGAACTCTGGATTTTTAACATTCTTTTTGTCGTAGTAAAATTTCGTTTTTTGTTTCGATTTCTCTATTATCTTAACAGCGTCCGTTTTTAAGTCCTTTAGTTGTCTAATTAACTGTACCAAATAGTCTTCGTATGAAATAATTTTGTCGTCCGGAGGAAATTCTGAAGGAATTCTAGGCTTTTTACCAAAAATCAATTCAAATGGTGTGAATCCTGTAGATTCATGGATACTGGAAATATATGAATACATGGCGAAGGGTAGCCACTCGTCCCATTCGCGATTTTCGTCTATAAAGTTTCTTAAATATTCTTTTAGTGTATGGTGGCTTCTTTCAAGTGCTCCATTTGACTGTGGATGATATGCCGTCGTTGTATAATGTTTAATTTTGAATAGTTCTGCAAATTCTTGTAGAGTTTCAGACATGAAATTTCGTCCTTGATCTGATAGTATCGCTTTTGGTGGTCCGTATGTGCAGATTAGTGTATTGGCTAATGCCTTAGCCACATCGCAAGCTGTAATGTTTTTTAAAGGCACACCAATTGAATATTTGCTAAGTAAATCGATTACCATCCGCCATCTTTTATTCCCTTTTGAATCGGGTTTTTTGGGAACTACCCATACTGGTGAATTGTAGGGTGATGTAGATGGTTCAATAATTCCTTTTTCTAATAGATCTTCAACCTGCTTTTTAATTTCTGTCTTGTGTACCAAAGGAAATCTGTATTGTTTTGTATTTATTGGTTTTTCGTCTGTCGTATAAATTTCATGCTGAATACACGAAGTGTGTCCTAGCATGTCTCCGGGTAAATAAAATAAATTTGGAAATTCCGAAACTAGGTCTAATACATGTTTACGTTCGTTGTTTTTCATATGTTCGAGATTCAGTGATGCTTCTAATAATTTAACTGTGTCTTGTTTTAATTTTGTTGCATTTACGCTAAAAATGTCAAAAGTCTTATTATTGTTCATGTCAGTATTTTCAAATTTCGGTAAATAACCATGTCTTTTCATTTCGTCTGATACTATTTATTTGTTCGACAGGCAGAAGTTCCACTATCGGAATTTCAAAATCTACTGGTGTTGAGTTTGTGTTAATTGCGCGTAGGTAGGCGATTCCGTCATTGTTTGTCACTAATGCATTTCCCAAAAATATTCCATTATTGTTTTGTATTTGGGGAATATAGCCTTCTTTTACTTTTCAATTTATAACCCGAATTGGAATTTGTTTTGAAATACGCGGTGCCAAAACGATTTTTTCGGACTCTGTGAATGGGATTCTCGACCCATTGATTTTCAAACATTGTTCAGCATATGACAATTCTACCATGTTTTCGCGGAAGAATTCGTCACCCAACATGCCGTCTGCCGGTATTGGAAAGTTATCTGGAACTATATGAAAAAGTGCCAGTTTTGAGGCTATTTTTAAAATGCATCTGCCTAATGTTTGAACCTTGCCTTCAGTGATACCAATCAATTCGTAAATTTGTTTGGGAAACGTCATGACATCCGGTTTGAGCTTACTTTCTTTTATTAAGTTTACTTGACCTCCAGAATCCAGAAGGAACTTTGCTTGATTATTTTTTAAAGTTATTGAATCGATAATTATAGATGCAGGTTGGTGACCGGAAGATTTGCTGTAATTTACCTTAAAACTTCGAATGGGTTTTATATGCGTTCTTGACTCTCGCTTCGCGTCACGCTCTCCCGCGAAGCCCATTCCAAGTTTTTTAGCATCTTTCCGATTTTTTCTGCTGTTTTGTTTGCTATTTGTATTACTTCTTTCGCGGGAGTTTGATCTACTGTCGTTATTGTCACGCCCATCTCGGGTATCTTTACCAAAATATTTATTTCTATTAGCGGTGAGGAATTCTAGTAATCTATCTCGGGAATTATCTCGTCTGTCTCGAGAATTACTACGTCTATCTCGTGAATTACTACGTGAATTATTTCGTCTGTCTTGGAATCTTTCGTATCTGTCTTTTGAATTATATCGTGTATTACTGCCGCGAAAATTGTTAAACCCCCCATGATGGTTATTGAAAGTATCGGAAGAATAATTTTGTTTCCTGTAAGATTCATATCTACTATTTCTTCGTTGTTTATATCTTTTTAGAGACCAACAATTTTCTGTCTCATGACCCGTTTTGTCGCAAAATGCACATATTTTTATTTTTACTATTTGTTGTCTACTGTCTGTATCGTCTGAAGGGTGTGTTTCTGTAAATCTTACCTTTAGTGTTTCAAATGTTGAATTGGCTTTAGATAATTGTAATTTTCGTCTTTTTTCTAATTCTTTTTCAATTGCAAATGCCTTATCTGTTGCTGTTTCAAATGTTTCGGGGTTTTCGCCAACAATTAAATTGTAAATATTTTCGTGTAATCCGCGAATGAATGCTTTTTTTGCTAATTCCCTAGTTTCTCTAGTCCGGGCTGTTAGTATTTCTTCGTCCAATATTCTACTGTATGTGGTTTTTAGTCTACTTAAAATTCGTTTTACTATTTTTTGTACTCTATGTGTATAGTCTAGTACGCTTTCATTATAATCTTGGCTGCAATTTTTTAATTCAATTTCTAGATCGGACAATTCTAAATTTTCGCTAAATACTCTTTTAAGGTCATGTAGTAAGTCTGTTAAAGTGTTATACGTGTTATTAGAGATTTGTTGTCTCGCGCTTCCCGTTAATTTCAAAGGTAATAGTTTGATAAATTTTGTTTTGTCGGCAGGAGATAGAATTGCCTGTGCCGTTTCGCAAATCTCGCAAAAGTCTTCGACGGGCATATTATGTCCGTCGAATGCGGGGATATATCCATTAATATCTTTGAAATTAATTGTGGATGCCGCAGTAGGCATTGCCGCATCGCGTAAATTTTGGTTTTCGTTCGCCATAATTTGTGTCAAAAGTGTCAAAAATGTCAAAATGTCAAGATGTCAAAATGTCGGGATATCGAAATATCAAAATGTTGAAGATATATATATATATATAAATTTTGATTTACTTATTTTTGTTTTTATTTATTCATTTATTTATTTATTTTGTTTTTTATTTTAATCTTGAGAATTTAAAATTTCGAACAAAGGTACAAATTGAAAGTTAAAATTAAAAGTTGGAAGTAAAAATATTAAATCAAATAAGTCAAAATTTATTGATTAAAAAGTTTAAAAAGGTCAAATTCAATAAAGTTAAAATGCACAAACGTCAAAATTAAGAAAAAGTCAAAAGTAAAAATTAAATAATGAAAGAATTTTAATATCGATTTCCAGTACCACTCTGTATATGTACAATAGCCCGCACGAAAGTTGTCCCTCCTCCAGCGCCGCGAAGCGGAGCATCGCGAACTAGACGCGCTCGGCGAAAATAAGCAGGCGAATTACTTGGTCGAATGCTAGGTTCATGGTCGACGATATGAAATTTTCAAGCACAGGTCCGGCGCATGTGTTTTTATCGGGGGGGTCGGAACCCGATTTCACCAAGGTGTCCAACCCGACCTCACCGATTTCAATAATTTTTGGGTATGATGTAGTAGTCGAAAAAATAAGGGACGCGTATTTTTTTTTATGTGCTGTCATCCACTTTAAAGGGGTGAACCCCCCTCCCCCCAAGTTTTATCCGAAAATCGATTTTTTCATATCTCGGCTTCTAATTAATATTTTTTAATAAAACAAAGTGGAAAATATTTATCATAAGAAGTCAAAGATATTAAGTGTGTTTATGACCCGAGGGGTTGCGACCCTTATTTTATATTTAAATAAAACTAGATTTTTTTAGCTTTTCTTCTTCATATAAACCAAGGTATGAACTGAAAAAAATAAAGAAAAGCATTTCCGTTTGCTCTATCGAATATTTCAGTTGTCGGGTTTCAGGATTTCTTACGCAACCACCCCCAAATACCGTAAACTACCCCTTAAAGTAATACATCGCATGTAAATGATGAAAAAAAATTAATTTTTCTTGGTTTTTATTACACGTGGAAACAGAATATAATTTATATTAAAAACAATCATTTTATAAATTTTTCGCAATATGTTAATATAAAAGGGGTGATAAAAGTCACCCGCAAAAATAAATTATTCAATATAACTCGATATTTATTTATATTTTTTAATGGAACTGATTAAAAATGATTTTTTAAGGGAAGATTTATCTTTTTTACGAAGGGATTTTTTACGCAACCGCCCCCGAATACCGTAAACTATCCCTTAAAGTAATACGGCGCATATAAATGATGAAAAAATCTTTTTCTCTAAAATTACTTACACTTAATAAGTTAGTAAAATATAAAATTGTTTTAATATCATTATAGCTTCTCATTATTATTATTATTATTATTATTATTATTATTATTATTATTATTGTAATTATTACTATTATTACTATGACTTTGTATCGACAAAACTATAAATAATGAGCAGCTATAACAACTACAATATATTATAATTTTTTAAAAATTTATGAACTTTTTTCAATTCATTACTTCATTATTTAGTTTGTTAACTATTCCAATCTCATCAAAGTCATTGATTGATAAATTTTGAAGTCATCAAATTCTAAAAAATTTATAACATTTTTACAAATCAACCAAGACTTATTTTGATTTGTAATTTTTTAGAAACTCGTGAAATTCCTTTAAATTTATTAATTTTTGACAATTTATTAATATATTAATTCATAATTTTTTAAAGTTTATCAATTTATTCGTTTTTTATAATTGGATAGTTTCTAAATTCTTCTTTTTTTTTTATTCATCAATTTTGTAGCAATTAATTTTTTTAATTTAAATTTTTATTTTTTTTAACCCATTAAATTTCTCAACAATTTATTACATTTTTTATAATTTTTGTAACGTATTGACTTTTAAAAAATCATTAATTTTTTGCAATTTTTCAATTAAAAAAAATGAATTACGCACATTTCGTAATTTGTAGTGGGGATATATGGGAACAGGAATATTGGGAAATGGTGTAATAAATAATAAAGTGCCCAAGCGAAATTCAACCTAATTTTTAAAAAATTCTGTTATTATTTTTGCACGAATGCCCAGATCTAAGAAGGCACATCAGAGTCCCAACGTCTATGTTTGTGGCCTTGAAAAAGGCCGTTTGGGATCAATGTTGAGATTTTACGAACGTTACGAAGAATAATGTGGTTCAATATTTAGTCCAGAGCCCGCCGGCGTCGATTATTTGACGTAACCGGTTCGGGATGGATCTGCTTAAATTTTGAAAAAATTCAGGTTCCGTCCGGAGGTCCTCCCATGCGCGTGTAACATGGTTCACAAGATTTCCCCGGTTTCTCGCCCTGCCAACGGGAAACTCGTCCTTAATAACAGCTGCCCAGACATTTTCTATGATGTTAAGGTCAGGTGACTTCGCTGGCCATGGCAAGACATTAATTTCAGGATGTCTCGCAAACCATTCGCGTGTCATTGCAGAGGTGTGAACGGCACTGTTGTCTTGGACGAAATTTATCACCGGCATGTCTTCTGCTGAATATACCGCTCGAACGCTAGGCAGCATAACGTTCTCCAAAATGTCGATATATTCAGCAGAATCCATTCTGGGTGAAATTTCAACAAGTTCTCCAAGAGCATTACCGCTCACCCAGCCCCAAAGTCCACACGTTAC